>WSYH01000565.1:112454-188670 GCA_036426205.1 Ascaphus truei
CTTAAAGAAGCAGGCCTTCGGAAGTTCTTCAAGGTCACGCACAGCATCAATCTTGTCCATAGGCTTGGTAGGGCAGGAATGTGAGACCATTTGATAATACTGAGGGACTCTGCTTGATTAGGAGGTGTAATCTGAGAGGTTAACAGTGCAGTCCTGCTTGGTGACGGTCAATGTTGTGATTATTAGTGTGTGCTGGCCGCTGCAGAGTATCTCATTTAGCTCAGTCTGTGCAGTTCTTTTCCATTGCCTAATTAGAAATTCAGGAGTGTTTCATGGAATGTTTGGAGCCTCTCCATGGTCTATGTGAATTTCTCCTGTCTACCAGGATGCTGTCTATGTCACCTTGTCTTTCCTGTTATGTAACAGATGCTGATGAGAGGTTCCTTAACTTATCTTCATTCCTGGTCCCAGGGTTAGGAGAATTTTGTGTTGTATGTGGTAGCCAGTGGGTTTTTGAGGACGGAGGTCCTTCGGGATCAGATGCTCCTTCTTGCATTTGCTGAGGAAGATGATATCGCTGTCTAGTTGTGCCTGTTTTTTCAGTAAATCCTTTAGCTTCATTTGGGTGCGGTACAATGTGGTATCTTCCATATTTTCATGTAGAGGTATCAGTACCGTGTTAGCCGAGCTTCAATAATCAAAAAAATAAATAGGTGATACCGTTCTGTGGCTAACGAATATATATATATATATCCATATAATTTCAACAGAAGTATAATATAAAGATAACCAATATAAAATACTGGAAATAAACAAAAATAAACTACAAGAAACTTAATATTATTTAAACTATAACCAATATTATATTAAAATAATCTAAATTTGAACCAATATCAAAATATAAATATATGTATTAAATAAAAAAAAAAAATATTACATTTGAAAATAACAAAAATAATAAAAAATATATATATATATGTAGATATAGAAAAAACATATATAAAAATAATTGATTATAATTTAAAAATAAAAACACAAATTATTTGTTTTTTAAACTAAATTACGTTCCCTACCCACTTTAGGGTTTACCAAACCATCAGGCTACACATGTAAGTGTTATATCATCTACAGTGCTACTCCTTCACAATAGATCTATTGGAAATATTTTGGACACATTTTTTGGATTTATATTTTTTCCTCCATTCTTTTATCCTTTTTTATTTTCATTCACTGTGATTTATTGCTTATACGGTGTTTGTTTTTACCTGTTTGTCCAGCAACCAAACTTTTTTTTGCCCTTAATAAATTATCCTGATGTTTTATAGCTATTTAGGATTGCGCTTTTTTTTCCAAATTTTCTAGGATAGGCATATCCTCATTAGAGCTGCATCTTACTGGCCTATTTCCCCTTAATCAGTACCTGAGATTATATTAATTGATCACATATATTTTAATCTCTTTGTGCTAGCCCTAGCGCTGATTTGTTTTTGTTTTCATATATATATATATATATATATATATATATACCATAATACTGAGTTAAGTTATGGTGAGTAAAAAAAGTGACAAAAACCCTCCACAGGAAAGCAAATATGCAAATACAACTGTATGCTCATCTGCATGTCTTAGGCAGGTCTGCAACCCCACCTTTCACCATTATCACCCAGCATACAGCACTTCCACTGCAGCAAAGGATTCTGGGAAATTGACATGCAAATGAGCACACAGGGCACTGCGTGCTCATTTGAAGTCATTTCCCAGAATCCTTTGCTGCAGTGGAAGTGCTGTATGCTGGGTGATAATGGTGAAAGGTGGGGTTGCAGACCTGCTACTAGACATGCAGATGAGCATACAGTTGTATTATATATAATATATATATATATTATATATTATATATATATATTATATTATTATACGCTATATATATATATAACAATCATTAAGGTTGTGTAATACGAGCTTGAGACAAAAGGTGGCACTGTGTGCTCATTTGCATGTAATTTCCTAGGATCTTGTGCAGTGGAAACGCTGTGTGCTGGGCAATAATGGGGAAGACAGGGTTGCAGACCTGTCTAAGACTGCAAATGAACACAAGTAATATTACAGTTGCCATATATATGATATAATATATATATATATATAATATATATATATATTTATATATGTATAAATATTATATAGTATATATATATATATATAAATATATATATATTATATATATATAAGAAAAGGGGGAAGAAGAGCGCCACCAATAGCGTAAAAAAGTATTTAAGAGGGGGAAGGGAAGGAGGGGATAAAAATCGCACTTACAAAGGTACAAAAAATCAAGCATACGTGATATATAATCACCACCATACGGTTAATCTCTGCAGCATCTTGGGTAATTCCTATCTGCAGTACCAGGTAAACGCCCAATCAATTCCAGGGTAAGTGATCTCCTAAAGACCTGTATTGGAGTCCTGGAAAGTAGCTCCGAGATGGCAAGCCTCTGCAGCAATCGCGCGGATCAGTCAGTCCCAGCGGCGGTGATGACGTCAGTGTCCATGCGTCTGACGTAATGACGCTCGCCTCATTACGTCAGACGCATGGACACTGACGTCATACACCGAGCGCTCGAGGACGACCTGATCCGCGCGATTGCTGCAGAGGCTTGCCATTCTCGGAGCTACTTTCCAGGACTCCAATACAGGTCTTTAGGAGATCACTTACCCTGGACATTGATTGGGACGTTTATCCTGGTACTGCAAGATAGGAATTACCCCAAGATGCTGCAGAGATTAACCGGATGGTGGTGATTATATATCACGATATGCTTGATTTTATTGTACCTTTGTAAGTGCGATTTTTACCCCCTCCTTCCCTTCCCCTCATTAAATTTACTTTTTTTACGCTATGGGTGTGCGCTCTCTCTTCCCCCTTTTCTTTTAGATTCCCTGTGGATGTGGTTTGTCCACTTTGAGAGCAGCCGGAGACCCTCTACACCAGAACCAACATCATCTATTGGACTTTTTTGAGGACTGGTTTTTACACTCTTTTTCTATTTGGATTATATATATATTGCAATATCATTGTCATTTATTCTTATGGTTTACAGGTTTTATTATTATTTTTATTTTTATTTTTCATTTTTTCATTTTTTGTGTTAGATAATATTAACATATTGTTCATTGTACTAGTTTATACAGTGTTGAATTATTACAGCCAGTTCTATTGTATACACCTAATACCATAAGCAGAGGAGCAGCTTTTTTCTTTTGTTTGATATATATATATATATATATGTGTGTGTGTTATTAGGGTCAATGTACATCCTCTTATGGTGTTAAAAGACTGCCCACCCACTTGTCACATAAACTGTTATTCCAGTCACCTGAGGTATCTCCTCCTTGTCTGTATCCTAATATTATATATATATCTATATATATATCTATATATATATCTATATAACAAAAAGCAGCAGCCAGTACTCCAAGCAACAAATGTAAAGTCAAGGTGCATGCTCCATAGAAATCAATATAGAAACCCTGTCTTCCCATAAGAGAAGGCACAAAAGCAGCAACACTCAGATAAAGCAAAAAGACATGTATTAGCAGTTACAAAACAGCACACTATAAACCCAACGTTTCGGTCCTAGGCAGGACCTTCCTCAGGGGGGTGCTACCAGACAATGACACCCAGAGAACATATATACCCCATAGTTCACCATGTGAGGACAATTAGAGGCAGCTAATTGTACAATCCTGGAGCTCCACGAGTGCAATCAGTGTATGAGGTAGTACGGCGGCCATCTTGGAAAGCAGGAGACAGAGCAATGTATGCTATCTCACATGGGCAGATGAGTACCGCCTGTACTACCGTACTACCTCATACACTGATTGCACTCGTGGAGCTCCAGGATTGGGTGGGGGACTGATTTAACACTTGTGTTCTCGCCAGCCACAAACTTTGTTTTGCCGTAAGAAGTACGGCGGCGGTCGCGGCACGTGGTTGTGGAGGGAGCGGGGGGCTAGGGAGGATTGCGCTTTTGTTTCCAAATTTTTAGGATAGGCAATCCCATTAGAGCTGCATCTCTTACGGCCTTTCCCCTTAATCAGTACCTGAGATTATATTATTGAATCACATATATTTTAATCTCTTTGTGCTAGCCCTAGCGCTGATTTGTTTTTGGTTTCATATATAATATATAATATATATTATACCATAATACTGAGATTAAGTTATGGTGAGTAAAAAAAGTGACAAAAACCCTCCACAGGAAAGCAAATATGCAGATACACTGTATGCTCATCTGCATGTCTTGGCAGGTCTGCAACCCCACCTTTCCACCATTATCACCCGCATACTGCACTTCCACTGCGCAAGGGGATCTGGGAAATGACATGCAAATGAGCACACAGGGCACTGCGTGCTCATTTGAATTTCATTTCCCAGAATCCTTTGCTGCAGTGGAGTGCTGTGCTGCGGGTAGCAGATAATGGTGAAAGGTGGGGTTGCAGACCTGCTAAGACATGCAGATGAGCATACAGTTGTATTAATATATATATATATATATATATTATATATTATAATATATATTATAATTATACTATACTGTATATATATATATAACAACATTAGGTTGTGGTAATACGAGCTTGAGAACAAAAGGTGGCACTGTGTGCTCATTTGCATTGTAATTTCCTAGGATCCCTTGCTTCAGTGGAAACGCTGTGTGCTGGGCAATATGGGGAAAGACAGGGTTGCAGACCTGTCTAAGACATGCAAATGACAACAAGTATATTTACAGTTGCTATATATATATATTATATATTATATCTATATATATTATATATATTATATTTATATATAATATTATATATTATATATATATAATAATATTATATATAATATAATATATATATAAGAAAAGGGGGAGAAGAGCGCGCACACATAGCGTAAAAAGTAATTTAATGAGGGAAGGGAAGGAGGGGATAAAATCGCACTTACAAAGGTACAATAAATCAAGCATATCGTGATATATAATCACCACCATCGGTTATTCTGCAGCATCTTGGGGTAATTCCTATCTTGCAGTACCAGGATAACGTCCCAATCAATGTCCAGGGTAAGTGATCTCCTAAAGACCTGTATTGGAGTCCTGGAAAGTAGCTCCGAGAATGGCAAGCCTCTGCAGCAATCGCGCGGAATCAGTCAGTCCCAGCGCGCGGTGATGACGTCAGTGTCCATGCGTCTGACGTAATGACGCTCCCTCTTACGTCAGACGCATGGACACACTGACGTCATCACCGCGCGCGCTGGGACTGACTGATCCGCGCGATTGCTGCAGAGGCTTGGCCATTCTCGGAGCTACTTTCCAGACTCCAATACAGTTCTTTAGGAGATCACTTACCCTGGACATTGATTGGGACGTTTATCCTGGTACTGCAGATAGGAATTACCCCAGATGCTGCAGAAGAATTAACCGGATGGTGGTGATTATATATCACATATGTTTGATTTATTATTACCTTTGTAAGTGCGATTTTTACCCCCTCCTTCCCTTCCCCTCATTAAATTTACTTTTTTTACGCATGGGTGTGCTCTCTCTCTCCCTTTTCTTTTAGATTCCCTGTGGATGTGGTTTGTCCACTTTGAGAGCAGCCGGAGACCCTCTACACCAGAACCAACATCATCTATTGGACTTTTTTGAGGACTGGTTTTTACACTCTTTTTCTATTTGGATTCTATATTATATTCAATACATTGTCATTTATTCTTATGGTTTACAGGTTTTTTTTTATTTTTATTTTATTTTTCATTTTTCATTTTTGTGTTAGATAATATTAACTATTGTTCTTGTACTAGTTTATACAGTGTTGAATTATTACAGCCAGTTCTATTGTATACACCTAATCCATAAGCAGAGGAGCAGCTTTTTCTTTTGTTTGATATATATATATATATATTGTGTGTGTGTTATTAGGGTCAATGTACATCCTCTTATGGTGTTAAAAGACTGCCCACCCACTTGTCACATAACTGTTATTCCAGCCACCTGAGGTATCTCCTCCTTTGTCTGTATCCTAATATTATATATTATCTAATATATATCTATATATAATCTATATAACAAAAGCAGCAGCCAGTACTCCAAGCACAATGTAAAGTCAAGGTGCATGCTCCATAGAATCAATATAGAACCCTGTCTTCCCATAAGAGAAGGCGCACAAACGCGCAACACTCAGTAAAGCAAAAGACATGTATTACATTTACAAAACAGCACACTATAACCCAACGTTTCGGTCCTAGGCAGGACCTTCCTCAGGGGGTGCTACCAGACAATGACACCCGAGAACATATATACCCATAGTTCCACCATGTGAGGACAATTAGAGGCAGCTAATTGTACAATCCTGGAGCTCCACGAGTGCAATCAGTGTATGAGGTAGTACGGTAGTACAGGGCGGTACTCATCTGCCCATGTGAGATGCATACATTGCTCTGTCTCCTGCTTTCCAAATGCGCCGCCTACCTCCTACACTGATTGCACTCGTGGAGCCCAGGATTGTACAATTATCTTGCCTCTAATTGTCCTCACATGTGAACTATGGGTATATATGTTCTCTGGGTGTCATTGTCTGGTAGCACCCCCTGAGGAAGGTCCTGCCTAGGACCGAAACGTTGGGTTTATAGTGTGCGTTTTTGTAACTGCTAAATACATGTCTTTTTGCTTTATCTGAGTTTGCTGCTTTTGTGCCTTCTCTATGGGAACAGTGTTTCTATATATTATAATTATATAATATATATTATATATATATATTATATATATATATATATTATATATATATATATATATATCATTAAAATGGAAATATTACTGTATGCTCATTTGCATGTCTTAGACAGGTCGGCAACCCTGCCTTTCACCATTATCACCCAGCACACAGCGCTTCCACTGCAGCAAGGGATACTGGGAAATGACATGCAAATGAGCACACAGTGCCACATTTTGCTTCCAAACCATATAACATGGTCCCCTGTAAGCTTTTGCTTGCTGCATTTCACAGCTTTGAGCACAGCCTGGGTAAAGATGCAAAGCCAGTAAACCCACCCAAAGACAGCCGTGTAATATATATATATATATAATAAAAAATGAATAGACAATACCATTCTGTGGCCAACAAAATGCTTTTATTTGTGCAAGCTTTTGAGATACACTGATCTCTTCTTCCGGCAATGTTACATTGAATAAAGCAGGCAAAGGGTTTACTCAAAAACCGTATATATATATATATATATATATATATATATGTACACATAGTGATGGTTTTGGTAACCTGCTAATCTTTCTCCCAGAAGCCTTTGGCGCTGATGACTTCCTGCCAGCTCTGATCCACGTTCTGATTGGCTGTGATCTCTCATCTGTGCAGTTGGATGTGGAGTATATAATGGAGCTTGTGGATCCTTCTCAACTCCAGGGAGAAGGTGAGGAATCTCCTGCCTCCTGGTGCCACTAGGAGTTTGATAACAAAGCAAATACTGTATAAACGTAATAAATATGTCACTGTCATTTACTTACTCTGTTCCAATGTGTGACTAACCCTTTAACCTATTAAAAATTAGGTCACTGTGGTCCTTTATGGGACTGAACTTGAAGTAAACCAATGTAACCTTAATATACACGCTGATTTGTGTTGTTTCAGGGGGTTACTATCTGACTACGCTGTTCGGAGCCCTATATCACATAAGCAGCTTTAATACAGTATCACGGCAGCTCAGCGTGGAGGCCCAGAACTCGATCCGCCAATGGAAACACAGAAGGACAATTCACCATAAGCATGCCATGCAAAACAGTGCCACCCTGATCAAAAGAAAGAACTCTGACCCAAAATGTCTAACTTTGGAGACGCAGTAGACACAACAGGGCACATTTATATATGTCTATTTCATATTGTGCAAACTTCCATTGACATTAATAGGACATTGAAAATGTTGTATTAACATAGTGACATATTTTACAGCAAATCACGAGGGAGTCTTCCAGAGATATCAACCACTACAGGTTTTGAGGTCCAGGAGATGTCCTGATGTTAGAAATCAGTGTGACTCACAAAAAAAATCTGTGAGAGTTCTGGTCTTCATATGTACCTGGTCCATATGGTCTTTCTACAAACCAAAAATTAGACAAATTGTAAGAAATCACATTCAAACATTTTATTCTTTTCGCCCTACAAATCAGTAATCTAATTTTGCCTTAAAACAGCAATATATATATATATATATATATATATATATACAGTATGTCGTTTTTAATATTAGACAAGCTGAGGGGGCCTAGGAGTTGATCTGGTGTCCCCGGACCTCCAAGGACCCTTGATTTTCTTTGATATTTTGTTTATGCCAGTTTCTGACAAAAACAACAAATATGGCCGCTGGGTCACCAATAGAGAGGTATGCCATCTCACATCCTTATCATGTGAGCCAGAGAGAGGCTACTTTACCCGGAAACAACAGCTACAGTAGCTTCTGCATTGTACTTGGGCTAAAGGGGGTATATTTTATGCAGATTTGATACATGATGCAACAACAAAAGAGCTATTGATAGGATATAAGGAGCAGTAATTTGCTTGTTAAAGGTACAATCCCACATAACCGCCCAAATAACAACCTTTTGTAGACAAATTAGCAATTGGATTGGCTTTCTTAAACAGATCTAACTGTGCTAAAAGCAAACAATTGGCTGTTTTGTTTTTCTTCAAATTAATTGCAAATTGCATACTTTAGGGAACTGTCCAACAAGTGTTTTTTTTTTTTTTAACATGCCGTTCTTATCAGAGTCAATAAAGATAAGGTGAGGGAAATGGGCTTGTGTAAATGTTTGTTGAACACACAGGGACATCAAACAAAGTTGGGCAGCCAGAGGAAATCAAAGCCCTCCCAAGTCTCATCTCACCATGTTTACCAAACTTTAAATAATGATTTTAAATGACTGCACTATAGGGGTTACATTTTGGTAATAAAAGTATCAATCGCCCAGATGTGACCCCTTAAACATGTCATTGTCATCAGCACACTTTGGTCCTACGAGGTATTGCCCCTTTAAGACAACATTTGCTCTGTTATTTAACTGCCAGTCATGTATGGGGAAAACAGTATTTTTATCCATCTTATCAGTGGAAATCGACTTCCCTAGAAAGATTTAATCAATCCTATAGTAATGTGTTTCTGCCTTACTTATTGTATTCAGCAAGTAGAGAGATGTTGATGTAAAGCACAGCCACGAATTCCAAATCAGCATGGGACCGGAACAAATGATACAGGTGAACACTCCAGGTGATACAGGTGAACTTGCTGTCATCCAGTATTATTCACACATATTGTGGAGGATTTCTAACCAATTTGGATGCATCACATCGCTCTCTTCCTTACTTATTGTATTGTATGAAAAAAATAGTTTGCTTCTATATTCCAAAATTAGATTGTAAGCTCTTTGGGACAATGACTTAAAATCTATATGTACTGTACAGCACTGTAATAACAGAAAAAATATTATTTATAATGATTTATCCAAGAATAAAAATCCCATTAAACGCAATGTGATTTTCCTTCCTTACAGAGATCTGGTGCTGTTTTTCATACCATGTTTTCTGCAGAGACAGATGAATAACCATTTGAATGTTTGACATTTTGGCTTCATTCCTAAATAATATTTGTATGTTATTTTCAACCCAAACTTGATGAAATCAATTAAAAATAAGATTTGGTTTCCAATTGTATCTTTTTATAAAATCCTTACTTACACATTCATTAATTTTTTTGGCTAATAAGTAACTGTCTCTTATCTCCTTTTGTTATTTCAAGTCTGTTGTTGCAAAGGCAATTTTAATTTGATGAGCACATTTTATATCGCCCACATTATTAACTTTTTATGACCCATGTTCATTACAGTTATTGGAAATTGGCAATTGACTGAGATGTTCGTTTACACCATGTTCCTTATTCTATATCACATAGACCTTCTAAAATTATGCTAGTGATTTATTGATTTTGTGGAAGATATGAATTAAAGGGTCAGAATGACTACAGGACCCAAATGACAGTAACATGTTTAAAGTGTTAGTTCCACATAAGGCCAAAGCCGCCTATTAACAGCGACACATTTCATGAGTTAAAGAGTCAATCCTAAATAATGATAGTGATATGTATGCAAAAATAGGCATTCTAGTTTTATTCTAGACCTGGATGCAATAAGCATTTTTATTTTTAAAACCTGTCACTGTCATTAGATTTTTTTGGTTTACATGGAGTCACCCCTTTAATCCATTAAAGATGTCACTGTTATTAGTGACAAGAAAGATGATCCAGGGCTCCACGGGTTTCTTTAGGAAAGAATTTATTCAAGATACACAACGTTTCGGCCTCACTTAGGCCTTTGTCAAGTGACTGGTAATCAAATAAACATGTCGCTCTTATTACTGTCATCGGGACATTCAAAATTATTTATTTTAAACAGCAGGAAAAACATTTTATGTTAAAACATAAAGGATTGTGCTTTCTTAATGCCTCCTATTGGACAGAAGTTAAATATTAATTTTGCAATACATTTCTTAATATCATTATTGTGGAAGATTTGTTATTGCACCATCTTAACCGTGAGAGTCTTTGCCGTAGGAGATCTGAAAGATAACAGCAATATTTTTCTTCCTTTGCTTGTAGTTTTTGCACGGGTTAATTGCTTTCACCACGCTAAGTAATTCCTTACGAAACCTGGATTGTGTACAAGCATAGAGATACATGTTTATAGCAGCATTAGTGAGGTCAAGCATCGTACCGATGTCTGCAGCAATGTTAATGCTCTTGGTATAGTCTTTCCTATCTATTTTGTAATGCAATGTCTTGATGATGATTTGGGTAACAAAACGTGTGATGCAGAGATAAGCAAAGGTAATTGAAACGGTGACCAGGAGCACCACGGACTTCAGCTTCTGCCTCTTTAAACGTGTGAAGGATGAAAAACTCTTGCAATTCCGTTGTAATTCACTGTGTACTTTATTACTGCGGCAGATTTGCCGTAAAATCAAACCATTGAGCGTAAAGATGATTATATATGGTATAATGTAGACAAGTGTGGTTTGAAACCACACCAGCCCTTCAATATAGATGCTCGGCAGCTGAGTATTATACGTGCAGATAAATCTTTCAGTTCCGTTCAGTTGCTGGGACTCGTTTGACCAAAAGTATGGTATTGAGATTAAGTGGCTACAGATAAAAACAGATGCTATGACATATACGGTGCATTTTTTACTACACATCTTGGGTTTTAGCTGGTGAGTTTTGATTGCAATAAAGCGTTCAATTGTGAAACATACCACCAGCCAGATAGAAGAGTTGTAAGCTCCGTAGCTGAACACATCACGGATCATACACCAAGGGATCCTGCACCAGAACGGCTCTGCAGTATAGTACTGAAGGATCATTTCAACAATGATGATATGGAAGAGGACCAGAGTATCAGCGACAGAGATCGCCATCATGTAGCAACGGCAAGATGGAGACAGTGCGCAGTCCCTTGTCCAGAAGATCATGAAAGTTATGACATTTGCTATAAAATAAGACACAAAGGTTCATTAAACCAAAGAAAGAAATGCAATAGTTCTAGTAGAAAAATATTACTTCTACTTTTTTAGTTTAGACACCAGGAGAAGCACTCCAGTTTTATGTACATATTGGAGTACCACTGCTGTTATTTACAAACCCAGAACTACCACTGAGTTTTTATTAACAAGCCAAGCATACCTCTACTTTTTATTTTACAGTAGAAATCAAATCGTAACGATACTTTCTAATTTCCAGGAGTAACCAGGAGTAATGCAATTTTTTTATTTGAACACATAGGGGCCTATTGTAGTATCTCCAAAGTGTGACAACAGCTTCTAAAGTGTCCTTGAGAAGCGAGTTGGCATGCTTTGCTATTCTGTAAGCCCTTCTCACATGTCCAAACCATGCTCTGAAATTCGAATCGGTTTGTCAAAAAAGCCTGAAACTCGCATTTTTTGCCCACAACTGCTATTCCATTAGTTTCATTATGCAAACCGCTTCTAAAAACTAGCATTTTTTTTAGCACCACCCAAAGGGTGGTGAGATTGGTACGGCAAGTTACATCCAGATCCTAAAATATGGGTTTGGCTGAGAGAGCAAATAAGTAAGACTACGTGTGATGGGTAGCTAGGCAATCAAATAAAGTTTTAAGCCCGTTTGGTTACCCCTGATCCGTGTGTTTGGTTCATAGAGTGTCAGTTCTTGAGCCCAGGGTTTGTACATGCATAACTTGTAATGTGCGGCAATAAAATATGTTATGTGTTTTTACCTTCCCAGGAGTGCCAGCAAGCAGAGACTGCTGTGGTGAGTTTCAAGGGGGGGGGGGGGCTGCGGAGAAAGTGTTCTCAGAATGTGCCTAGCAAGTAAGGGTCCGGGGTTGCTGGTTCCCATTAAAATGTACCCAGGAATCAGGTCTAATTCCTGGATACATGTAGGCACATGTCCCAGAATATCTCCCCTTGAAAAAGCTTTCGCGACTTACCACTAGGGGTTCCCTGCTTCAGCTCACACCAGAAAGGTAAAAGGGGCATAGGGATGTGAGGCGTCCCTGAACCAGTCAAGGGGTCTCTAGGTTAATGGTGATACCCAGTAAATGCCCAGGTAACCCAAAACCTATATAGGGGTTCATGGGTTGGTTCCCTGTTTCAGCTTAGACCAGAAAGGTAAGAGGGTCATAGGGATGTGAGGTGTCCCTGAAACAGTCAAGGGGTCCCTAGGTTAATGGGGATACCCAGAAAATGCCCAGGTCACCCAGAACCGGTGTAGGGGTTCTGAGGTGCTCCAACCTTACATATAAGGTTGTGAGGGGATTCTTACAATCCGTACTAAGTCTATGCAATAGTGTGTGGGGAATATGGCTAGTGAAAAATAACGTGCAGCTTTTTATTCGATTTCCCATACCAGAAAGACTTAGGTTTTTAAAGTATATATTTTATTAACAAAGTGCGTTAAGTACATGTATACTTTGTGAAAAATAAAATGAGGCACAGGGATGAGACGTGTTCCTGTAGATGCTGGGATCCCTAGATAACATAGGGGTACCCCAGTTAGTGCCAAGGTGTCCCAGAACCTGTATTGGGTTTGTGGGCTATGGAAGTCCCCTGTAAAGTATAGAAAAACCTGACCTATTTAGGGACTTTTGGGGTTCCCTGTATCGTAGAAACTCCAGATTTTGGGATTGTACATTTTAGGTGGGATATT
The DNA here is from genome assembly GCA_036426205.1 of Ascaphus truei. Lineage (NCBI taxonomy): Eukaryota > Metazoa > Chordata > Amphibia > Anura > Ascaphidae > Ascaphus > Ascaphus truei. The sequence continues at coordinate 125,673 of WSYH01000565.1, forward strand.
GCGGTGAAAATGTATTCCTTTTGTTTGCAGGAGTGTGGGGGGCCCAGCTACTGGTGGTTCCATGATTATCCCCGGCGTGCATGCACTATTTGTGGGTTCGCGGGGTGAATTACATTGGTGCTGCACCGTTGTGACGGTAAGGGGGTAACCAGGCTCACTAATAAAGGTGAAGCCCTCTTGGTTGCCCCTGAGTCACGTGGTGGGGTCCTAGAGTGTCAGCTCTTGGACCTGGCTGTCGTGTATGGACTACTATGCATTGTATGAAAATATGTGACAATAAAGAATTGTTGTGTTTTTGCCTTTCCAGGAGTGCCAGCAAGCAGAGATTACTAGGCTATGAGGTTCAGGGTGGGTTTTGCGAAGAAAGTCTTTTCAGATTGTGGCTACAGTATGTAGCGGGGTGCCAGCGTTACTGGATACCCCAAACAGGTAGCCAGGAATCAGGTCAGATTCTCGGATACCTTGAAGCACAATGCTCCGGTCAAAATCCTACCCTGAAAACGTTCTTGCAGCTCACCACCAGGAGTCCTTGCTTCAGCACAGACCAGAGAGATAAAAAAGGGCATAGGGATTTGTCTATCCCAAGTATAGTCAGGAGTCCCTGGTTTAGGGGGAGTCCCCCACGGTATATGTCCAAACCCCCGGACCCGGTATAGAGGTTCAGGGTATCTACAACTATGTATAAGGTTGCGAGAGTGAAATTATTTCTAAGTCCAGCTTCGGTACAATTGAAGCAACCCTGAAAATTAATCTAAGCGTTATTTGAAGCAACTTTTATAAAAACTTTTTATAGGAAGGTCTAGGAGCTCTGAAAATGAACGTGTGTGTCTTTTTAGTAGATCCTAGGGGATGAGGGACTTAGAAGAATTTTGTATGATTTTTATGAACATGGTGTATAACAGAATATATGTATATGCCCTGTATATGAACTGGGAATTTCCAAGTCTGTGGTTCCGAGAGACCAGATAGCCCCCAGGCTTGGTGCCACTGTGTCTGGTCGGGTCCCGGACTTGAAAGTCTCAGAGATGCCAAGATGTTAGGGTGGGCGGAGTACCAGAGTTACACTCAAGTACCCACGTCCTGACATTAATAAGGGCTATCCGGCAACCATTTGCCCAGCCCTAGAATCTGAGGAAAACATACAGGACCCCTATAAGCTCATATTGAACCCCCAAAATAACCACAATATATATATGCGTATAACTGTCAAAGAGAAGTGCTACTGAGCATGGCAATATATATTTAAAACCAGAGACAGAACATGAAACACAGACAGAGCCCAGTGCTACATCCAATGACACAGATACACGGTACAGTGCCTAAATATTTATATATTGAATAAAATGGTCTTTTAATTTAACTCTTTGGCCAAAGTAAGGACCCTTGAGACGTGGTTTGCCTTGGAGAGGCTCAAGGGCTTACAACACTTTGGCCAAAGTGTTAAACTAAAAGACCATTTTATTCAAAAGATATCTATATCTATATATATATTTAGGCACTGTACCGTGTATCTGTGTCATTGGATGTAGCACTGGGCTCTGTCTGTGTTTCATGTTCTGTCTCTGGTTTTAAATAACTAGAACCTGAGGAGCCTGGCATAACGGTGGGGTTCAATATGCTAAGTGGCTGAGGTACCAGGTTGGCGCATGCCCCTTAGCATGCCCCTTAGCAGAATTGAAATCAGTGCCCGGCCGGTTTCAGAGTACCTGCAAATCTGTGATAGGCTGGTAGGAAAATTCCCACGTGCCTTAGCGGTTTGTGAATGGAACTGAAAATCCTATAAGAAAACTAGCAGCCAATCAGGTCAAGAGATTCTAAGCACCAAGACAGCAGCAGCAGATTTGAATTGACCTGAGAGAAATAGACGTGAGCCGGCTTCAGAAATTTCAAGGCGAGAAATTTTCTAAGTCCCACTTTTCGGGGCCAAGTTCTCCGAATAGATCGTAGCGGTTGCGGCTGGAACTACAAGTCAAAAAGAGTACCAGGACGATAGTACCAGGACGTCTGGTACTATCTTCCGGTCAAGGGATTTTGGCATCTCCGGAGCAGATCCCCCAGTAAGTGTGTTTCCCTCTGTATAATTGTACACTGTGTGTACGTCTGTTTCAATGAAATAAATTACAATTTGTTTTACTCCTTGGTTTTGCTCAATGAATGATCCCGGTTTAAAGGTGTAATTGTCTGGTCTCCCGTGTCAACCGTGTCCCCCAGAATCCTGGTTTTCGAGTCCAGATATCTCCAACCAATTTCCCACACGTATATAAGGTTTCCCAAGTTTTATACTTTATTAAAGTATGATTCAGAGGGTTTTATACTGTATGTATAAAAATCCATGCAGTCAGCCTAAGCATTTGCATTGGAGACATGATGTCTGCCTAGCCATCTGGCCTCAAAGGGAATCCAGGATGTGAAGAGGTGTCGGGCCATTTGGTAGAAATGAGGGGCAGAGGAAAAGGCCTCAACAGCCATTTGGGTTCTTTCAGACTGCGGAGCCTTCCCAGCAGATATCCATGCACCTTTCTCTGACATCATCAGCCAGATGAGCCCTGCTCTGATTGGCTGCTGAGAATGTTCTCACGCTTCTGGGGTAGTGTTCTGTGAATGAAACTCAGAGGTATTATCAACCCCTGCACATATGAGATTTTGAGTTCTCCAAGATTCTAAGCACCAAGTTCCAGTGAGTTAAAAAATTCCAGCTCTGGAGAGTGGAGAGGGGTGGCGTCTGGAACTGCAGGCTGATTTCAGTTCCAGTACGTGCAGGCTAAATCTCAGTCAGGTGAAAATCCTTAGGTAGTATTTCATGCACCTAGGAGAGTATAGTTTTGTATCCCAGTTCCCAAGTAAGTGTGAGGATTCACCATTCCGGCGGTTCTGTCCCCTTAACCCTCACCTGTCCACCCGGATCTAGTGGCACTCAAAGAGGGAATGTCAGTGGTGGTTCACATGCGTGGCGCGGGGGCAGTGCGCAGGCTCCTTCTGTCTCTGCGGTTCCGGTGTCCAGGGTGCGCGCTCCCCCCGGCAGCATCGACGCGCAACACATGCGCGGTACGCACTCTCCCCAGCATCCTGTGGTCTCCGCCCCCCGACTCCGCCCCCACTCTGACGTCGGAGGTACGCGGCACAGTGGTCGCACATGCTCCTCCCTTCTCGGGTCCCGCCTCCGGTCCCCGCACTGACGCGGGTGCCGTGGAGCGCACGAGTGGCGCGTGACCGGGTTGTCAGCATGATGCGTGGGTTACGCGCGCGCGCACGCTCTCTAGAGGTCCCACCCCTACTCCTAATCGGCTGCACAATAGGACGCACCTGCACGATCCAGCAGCCTATCAGTGAGGGCACCTCCACTTCCTGGTTGCCTCCCATTGGAGGGAGGTCCTATTTATACCCTGTCTGAACTCTCATTCATTGCTGAGCATAACTCCTGTTCTGTGACGCTGCATCTCACTGCATCCTGCCTTGTCTGCCTCTATCTTGCTGCCTGACCCTGCCTTGGACGTGGAACTTTGTGATACTCTCCTGCACTGACCCGGCTTAGAAATACGACGATCCTGCTCTCTCCTGGACTGACCCTGGCTTTGGCTTTACGAAGACTCTACTTTTTCCAATCCTGACCCCGGCTACGTACCCCAACGATCCGCTACTCTCCACTCCTAGATCCGGCAAGTACCACCTTTACGCTGTCCTCTATAACCCTGACCCGGCTTGCAAGACTATCATACACTCTAGACGCACCCTCGCGGTTGTGGTCGGCGTTCTATACCAATCCCTACCTCAGCCCTGCGGTCGCGCCTCGTTTGTGGTGAGCTACGTGTTACAGTAAGTGTGTCTTTTCTTATGTAGTTTGTGTAACATTGTGTGTTTGCCTTTTCCTGTGAATACAGTTACAATTTATTTAATTAACTTCTTGTTTCTCAATGTATTATCTAGATAAAAAGGTGTAAATGGCCGTGACACTACGTGTTGGAGTTAACACCACCATTCAGCGTCTAAAGCAAGTACAAATCAGGCGAATTGGCTGTTAAACCATGCGATTTGTCACTTTTTTTTTAAAGCGGTTTAGAAGAAGTGATTTGAAATAGAGATTACCATTTTTTCTCACATTTCATTCTGCTTCTTGTGAATATGCTGAACCATGCGGTTTGACAATGACAACTTCCGAGCTTCTAGAATAAGCCCCTTCGCGTATGCCAGTCTCTCCGTTACAAACCCAGATTGCTACTTTCTCATTTACTAACCTGGAGTAGCACTACTTTTTATTTGCAAACCCAAACTACTGTATACTACTTCTATATTTGAAAAACAAGAGAAATACTACTTCTTTATTTACAACATGAGAACAACAGGGGGAGGGGTAGGGAGTGATCACAAAACCATACTAATTGGGTGAAATAAATAGATAAATGAATTGGTAATTGTGTAGTGGGTGCAAACTGTGAACTGATAAAGTGAATCAGAAAAAGGAGGAGGGAACACAGGGTGATTGTGGCCCTCAAAGAATTCACCTAAATGCACACCACTATGTATATAAAAATTAACTTTTAATAAGTGATTACTTAAAACATATATTACCATAGAATGGTAGGTATAAATTAGCCAGCGAGACTATAGTTGTCCTTGAGGAAGCTCCTTTGCTGGAGGGAAACGCGCGTTGGACGCGCAATGTTGCCAGTCTCCTACTTGGAGCTGTTTTAATGTAGTGGTTATTAGTTCCTGGGTCAGTGTGCACAGTTCCTGACACTTGGCTAATTTTAGTCCTGTGTTTACATGCCAGTGTGTCTCTGCCTTCACCTCCTACCTAGTGCACTATGCACCTTCGCAGTACATATGCCTGAGACTCATCATCTTTGGCTGCTGTGAGTGTTAGTCCCTCACTCATGTTTTATGCACCTATTAAACTTATCCTACGATTTAGAGAGGTGTATAATACTATATCACAGGACTAGGAGGGCTGGCTACATATTCACCCATTTTATATAGTCTCGCTGGCTAATTTATACCTACCATCTGGCCTGCTAGCTGACCCAGAGGGGTTCACACCCTGACTTTTAGCATCATATGCCACCCATATCCCACCTTCATTAGCAGGGTATTGGGATAGCAAGCAATATTTATGTGTTGGCATACATGCTCGGTATCTTTGGTTTAATTTATTTTTAATTCACGTTACACCATTCTACGGTAATATATGTTTTAAGTAATCACTTATTAAAAGTTAATTTTTATATACATAGTGGTGTGCATTTAGGTGAATTCTTTGAGGGCCACAATCACCCTGTGTTCCCTCCTCCTTTTTCTGATTTATTTACAACATGACTTGATTTCTAACAAAAGGAGACCTGAGGAAGAAAGTAAAACTCTTCAAACATTGTCCTTAAATATCAATTGTTAGTCCAAATAAAAAAGTTTTTCACCTAATACTAAAGTATTAGTTTATTTTGCACTTAGAAAAGGAGAACATGGATTATTTTTAATATAACTCCATCTATTGCCATATAACAACTCCCAATAGCTCTCCCCTAATTCCTTCTATTGCTCCTTATCACTCATACAGTATTACCCAATATAAACGCTGCCCATACTGTAACTCCTCTAATGACTCCATATAAATGCTCCCTATACCGCCTTTTCTTGCTCCATATAACCGCTCCCTATACATGTAACTTCTCTTATTGCTCCATATAATCGCTCCCAATAAATCCTGCTGATTGGCATCACCCAAATCCATAGCTGACACACACAGGGGCAAAATAGGAACAAAAATGCTTGATACATTAATGCTAAGTGATTCAGGAGGAAAAGTCCTTTTATGAGGTGATTTATCAGTTTCTCCTGCTGCATAACCTTTGCAAAATACAGAACTATATTTATAATAGTAAAATCCAATTGGATTTCAGCCCCCTCCTCCCCCAGTTGTGCTCACATTGATACACAAAGTAGTAATATAATTACAAAACTGCCTAAATAAAAGAATCAAGTTTTAACATAAAAGTGCATAAAACAAACAAAAATATCTACTTACATGGAATTCCAATGGTAGCCAGAAGTGGATAGAATATTTTCTGTAACCTTATCATCCAGTGTTCGTCATTCATTATGAGGCAACAATGGAATCCAATTAAAACATGGACAATACAGATATACATAACATATTTTAAGTAATTTTCTTGTGTATGAATCAGCGTTCAAAAAAAATAAAAATGATTCCCACGAAGCATATGTACTATTCAATGCTAGCACTTTGGTGACAATGAATTTGCAATACATTCAAATTTGTATCAGTTACTGTATATGTTATGGTTATCGCATCTTTAATCAAATCCCCAACTTATTATGGCAAACACTAAAATGCTACAATAAAAAAATAGTTAATTTTTAACCAACCCTACCACATGAAGGCGCATACATAAAACAGTTCTAAAATAGCATACTGATCAGAATAGGATGACAGAGAGATAATCAGATTTTTTGCTGTATTTAATAAAATGCCATACTTCATTTAAACATGCAATCCTCCTTGGATCAAAACAAAAGCAATTTTTTACATAATAAGATTTATAAAACAAATGACATCCTTATAGTAAACACGAACATGTTTCCTTTGAACATTAACATTTTTTTTCTTTTCAGAGAAAGCAGAATACTTTCGTTTTCTAATCACTTCCTTGTCACAAGACTGAGAAACAGATTGTAAAGGAGAAGAGGAGGATACTTTTATATGCGGAAGGTCCTGCTCAATAAAGTGACCTCACATAAGGGAGGAGCTCAAGTAACATTTATTCAGGTGAAAATAATTGTAAAATCCTTCCAAGCATCAAACACCCAGATTTCTCAGTTTAATTAATACTGTCACACAGATTAATTCATACAAAAAAAGTTGGGGGAGCGGGGGATGCAACACCAGAGGAGAGAGAAGAAAAATGGACATACAGTAGAACAGCACTGTATGACAGTCGGGGTTTAGTAGTGTAGAACCTCCAATATTAATACTCACAAATGTAAGGCTAAGGCCCCGCTGCCTCAGACCACGCGCCCGCACTGCAGACAGGCGGCGCGTGGAGAGGCAATTGGAGCTTTTTCCGGTCCAAAAGGGACCATTTTTGCGAGCTGGGGGGGAGGGGGGCGTGGCCAAAACGGGTGGGGGGCGTGGCCATGACGTGGGGGGGGGGGGATGCGGCCATGACGTGAGGGGGCGGGACCGTCCGTCAGCCGTTCAGCCCCTCAACTCCTCAGCCCCTGAAATCCTCAGCCCCTCAACTCCTCACACACAGGCACACACTCAGGCACACACACAGACAGGCACACACGCACTCAGGCACACACATACACACACACACAGACAGGCACTCAGGCACACACATACACACAGACAGGCACTTACGCACTCAGGCACACACATACACACACACACACACAGACAGGCACTCACGCTGCTTTCCCGCTACACTCTCCACCCCGCTCCCGAAACCTCCCCTCCTCCCGAAACCTCCCCTGCTCATTGGCTCACAGCCACACCACGTGACGCGTCGCCGCTTGGGATTACAATTCTCTTGAATCCCCTGGCGGCCGACGCGTCACAGCGTGTAGTGAGCTGTGCAGTGAGGGGGGACTGGGACCGGCACGGGAGGATTCCCCTGCTGGTGGGGAACAGTCGTGCGGCCGCCCGCGCCGCCGGGCGCAGCAGGTCCCAGCCCTAAGAGTTATATGGGCATATCCAAAACTGTGGCAAAATCTAGTAAACGTGGGTGAATGTAACACTCAGTTCAGCAGGACCCAGGGGAAAGAAAAAACCTGGATAGTTCAGATGGTGTAACGCGTAGCTCACCACAAACGAAGCGCGACCGCGGTGCTGAGGTAGGGAATTGAGTAACGCCAACCCACAGCCACGTGGGCGCGCCTAGAGTGTAGATTGGTCGTCCAAGCCAGGTCAGGATTGGAGATGTAAGAGTAGTGAGGGTACTTGCCAAGTTCAGGATAGGAGAGTAACGGATCGTCGGGGTACGTAGCCAGGTTCAGGATAGGAGAGTAACGGATTGTCGGATCCTTAGCCACGGTCAGGACTGGAGACTGGTCGTACAAAGTTGGATCAGAAGTAGAGAGGTGCGGTGTCCAATGTACAAGCAGGGTCAGGCAACAAGAGGTTAACAGGTAAGGCCTCAGGAACTAGAATGCAGCAAGGCACGGCATCACACTAGACTATGCTCAGCAAGGAAAGTCAGAACAAGGAAGGTATATAAAGGGAGATTCTCCAATAGTGAGCCAGAAGAGAACCAGGAAGAGGAATCCTATTGGCTGCTGGTGCACACAGGTGTGCCCTATGATGCAGCCTGATAAGGAACGGGGGCGGGACCAATCGTGCGCCGACCTACGCACATCACGGAGGTCAGGGGGCGGACCCTGGAGCGCACGTCACTCCCACGCCGGTCCTGTCTGTCAACAGAGCGGGGGCAGAGCTTAGGTCGCGTATCAGGAGGCAGGCTGGACGAGCGCACCCTACGCCCGTGGGAGCGGGGGCAGAGTCAGGGCCAACGGATCGAGAGTCAGACCGCGCAAGATCTGCGCGCGCGTGTAACTGGACCAAGTGACTGCGCATCCTGGACGTCCATCGCAGAAGGGCCTTTAAGGTGTGGAGATGGTCAACGTCCGCCAGGATGGCAATTCCTTACAGTACCCCCCATCTAGGAGCAACCTTTGTCTGGAAATTTCGTGTGAAACATACGAACCAGTCTGGCTGTGTGAACCCGATGACTCGGAATCCGGGACCTTTCCTCTGGGCCGAAACCTCTCCAATGCACCAGATAATGCAGTGATCCTCTGGAGATTTTGGAATCCAGAATGGATTGTATCTCATATTCAGTTTGGCCTTGGACCATAAGAGGAGAAGTAAAAGGAACAGGAACTGAGTATGCGTTCTGAACCACGGGTTTGAGAAGAGAAACGTGAAATACAGAGGGGATCCTCATGGGAGGAGGAAGAGCGAGTCGATACGCAACCGGATTGATCCTCTTGGAGACAAAGAAGGGTCCAAGAAATCTGGGTGCGAATTTCATCGATGGGACCTTCAACCTGATATTCCTGGATGAGAGCTAGACATTATCGCCAGGTTTGAGGTCCAGAGCAGGTCTGCGGTGGCGGTCCGTCTGAGTCTTTTGCCTATTGACTGCTTGCCTGATGTTGACCTGAATCCTTTTCCAAAGATCTTGTAATTCTCTGATCCTGTCATCTGCTGCTGGGACCCCTGAGGAAGGTAGAGTCAGAGGAAGAGTAGATGGGTTTAATCCGTAATTCACAAAGAAAGGAGACTCTAAGGTTGAACCACTATGTGCATTGTTGTGGACGAATATTGCCCAGGGTAAGAGTTCAGCCCAGTCACCTTGGGAATCCGATACATAACAGCGTAAATATTCTTCAAGAGACTGATTGGTCCTCTCCGTCTGACCGTTAGTCTGTGGGTCGTATCCAGAGGAGAAATGGAGAGCGATACCCAGCTGAAGGCAAAACGAGCGCCAGAACCCGGGAAATGAAATGAGAACCTCTGTCAGATACTATTACCATAGGTACTCCATGTAAGCAAAAAATCTCCCTGATGAAGATATCAGCTAATTTGGGAGAATTGGGGAGACCCTTGAGGGGTATCAAGTGATAGAGTAGGAGATAGTTATCACAGCTCTACCTTAATATTCATTAGTATATAAAGGATATGGCGGTGCATGGGGAATAATAGATATGTTTATCAAATGACCAAGAATGATCACAAAAAGGTTCCCACTAGTTTGCACACAGCCTAAATAACATGGGCAGTATATAATTGAATAAATTTGTCCCAGCATACATATAATGCAGAACCCAGGAGGGATAAAAATACAAAAATAATAAAATTGTATTAATTGCTTATAACTCTTCTAGGTGAAAAAAATATGTATATATATATACACACCAATAAAATAATTTAAAAACCACTGAAGTATGCCTGTTTTGTGAACCATACATATGAATATATGCATGTATATGACCTTATTATAGTGAATGCATAATCTCGTATTCAAATACCCTATAATCTGTGACAAGAATATGTCACCGATATCAAAATGTTGACATCTACAAGTGGATAAGGTAAGTATACGTTTGTTCACAATATGAGCAAGAACAAACCAGTATATAGTCTGTAATTAGATGACCCTTCACAGTGGGCTAAACGTGGTCTAATGGTCTGTTAAATATATACACTTACTCCCTATAAATAGGGTTTATACATACAAATAATAGTATCATATATATAACAATTTCTTTAAAGTATGTATCTACCCAAATGTATCCATGGGTTACAGATCATACAACATAATGTTCCCAAACTGTGACCAATAGTAGCAAAAACAGATGCGATTGTAACCATCACATACCACATGTGTACTTTCGTTTGTGCAGGCTGAAGCTATATCCAACAAGTACAGTAATTATAACAGTCATACAAGGGGTTAATTCCCTCGTTGCATACACAGCACTATGTTATGTGCATTCTTATGATGTGATATAATAGCTGAGTATTAGTGAGGTTACCCCCTGCGTGTAATAGGATTAATTCAACCGTATATCAGCGTCTGTGCAGGGTCTAGATCTTGCCTGGCATACTGCATACTGCTCCGAACCAGCTGACGTCATCCGTGAGTGCGTCGCCAAACAACCCGACGATCGTTTCGCACCGTTAACCGGCGCTTCTTCAAGGGGGAGGAGTGTACATGCACTCCCGTTAATTGAGCTTTTATACCTCTCCTGGGGGCGGGATTAGGAGCGTCTATATTATGTATTAGTGTCCCTATTAGTTGGGTCCCGTATGTCCTGAATGTAATCAGAGTAATTGCACATAGCACTCAATCTAATGCTATGTTATTGTTTATAGTGAATAATACATGCCTATGACAGGCGTTTCTCCACACTAGAGTGAGATCCCAGTGATTGGTCAGTATTTATAAATACCAAATACACCGGCACAAAATACCGGAATCAGAATAGTGACATTTCGAAAATGTACCAGCAGAGTAGGGATAGTATAAATACAGAAGGAGGGAGGTCCCGGAGGTCCAATGACGGTGCACTGCTCAACAAACAACGGGGGCTGCAGCCAGTTGAAGTAAAAAAGTTTTATTTAAGTGGTCAGGTGAAGTACATGGTCACCACTTAAATAAAACTTTTTTACTTCAACTGGCTGCAGCCCCCGTTGTTTGTTGAGCAGTGCTCACCGTCATTGGACTCCTTTGGGCCTCCCCCTTCTTTCAATAACCCAGCGTGATGCACGCATCCAGCTGACACAGAGCAGTGCTGCGAAGGGAGACTGACACTGGCATGTAAGGTATGTACCTATGTTTTCTGCTGGAGATTTGCCTAATACCTCTATGGTATATATAGAGCTTTGATTAACTCTTCAGCATTATTGGTACCATTATACCTTGTCCAGACTGTCTGACAGAGTCTCCCCAGCACTTATGTATGCTCTACAGCACATGGATTACAAACAATAAGGTTGCTATATATTCCCATGCTTGGGACAGCTGAGACCTGATTGGGGGCTTATACCCCTCACCCAATTATTAGTATAAATACAGGGCAGGTAATAAGGGTAACAGATGTACCTTAGTGATGCACTTTAGTGATTCACTACAATAGTTATTCAGTCCTAATTATGTAAAGGTGTAGGAATGAGAACTTACTATCTGGACCGTCCCTAAGGTCAATACGGTCCCTCTAAATATTACCGTATTTAATCTATCTTCTGGTTCCGCCCAGCCTCTCCATTGGTTGATGGTTTCTTAAATAGCTGCCTTGCTCACTCACACATTGCTGAGCATAATCCTATGTATCCTGGAACCAGGGTCACGTGTGATGTGTGAATAGCTCCAGTTAGCTTTAACTCAGCCCCCTTTCCAAAGCACACCAAGGAGAATAGGAGGTTGCTAGGGCAACCAACACTGACTAGGGCTGTGTAAACAACATATGTATCGATAATGTTGCTGAGTGCGCACGCACCAAATCCTCTTGGTCGTCCTCCCATTTCGCTGGCTCCGCTTCCCATCGGCACAAGCGATTTCCACTACTCACCTGCCTGACTCCCGCTCTGGGCACCTGAACCTATCCCTGGGTTTGCTCAGACAGGCCTCCGCTCCACCTCTTGCTCTCATTGGTCCTCCTGCATATATAACCCCAGTCTGCCCTCTCCTTCCTCGCTCTGCATAGTTCTTCTGTGGCTTCGGTTGTTCGGTCGTCTATGCCTGGCTCTCTTCTGTATTACAGCTCTAGTTCCTGTCCCTGCCCCGTTGGATACCCTTGGATTTGATCTTGGCTCTCGTTGACTTCGTGTACCTCGCTACTCCCTGGACTTGGCTTTGGACCTTACTACGCTGCTCTCTCCTGCCCTTGACCTACGGCTCTCAGATCTCTACCCTCGGACTTCTGGCACCCCGGACACAGCAAGTATCAAGTTAACCCTTTCTCACCAGGCCCGGCAACGCATCATACCACACTCCGGGCACGCCCTCACTGCAGTGGGTGCGTGTTATACCCTTACCCACCTCAGTATTGGGGACTGGCCAAGTCTGCGGGCATTCAGGCGTTACAGTTGCCTTTCACATGCAGCTAGCTACTGGGACGGGGAAAGTAACATGCAGCCAAACTAGGGAGACATGAATCCTATGAGCTGCAAAGGGAGACAGAAAAATATGAAATCCTGTTCCAGGACACTCCCCATCTGGTATCTGGAGATACCACTATATGAAAAAATATGTGGAACATATGTGAATACATAACAGTACATACTGCTGCGGCCAGCTTCAACCTAACAAATGCCCGTAATTCTCCCGTAATTGGCCGCGCGCCAGCCGCGAGCGCATCTTCCCCTCCCCTCTGCCACCTCTGCCCACCTCTGCTTCGTGCAGCGCTTCCCCTTACCCCGCTTACCTTTCACCCTTCGGGGATGCCGGGGGAACTCAGGGATGCCGGGGGAACACTCGGGGATGCCAGGGGAACTCGGGGATGCCTGCCACATGTGACCGGTGCCATGGTGACGCGCGGCACACGCCGGAAACCAGCCGCATCTGCCCGAACATTGTCCTCACATTGCGGTGGCGCCGCTGAAGACTCAGCTCGGCCACCACTGTAACATAACAATGCAGTGTTCATATCCACATAACGAGTTGATACCGGCCGATACCACTGGCTTCAAATCCTTTAGCCAAAGTCTTTTAGTAAGGGATGCCATGTGGATGCATAGCTCCAGGTTAGCTGGTTGCACCACAATGTCTTTGTGCAAAAGTCTCTGGCACTGTTTTCTTCTAAACTTATGGGGAACAGTCTTTTTGTCTCTGTAGTTTTCTCAACAGAGGGCATCACCTTGTGGACATGCCAGTCGTGGTAGTCTGTCACTCTATCACCTGGCATTTGGCAGAAGGAGATGGCCTTTGACTCCTTGCGGAAGCGGATCAACACTCATGGAAGACTGGTTGTCAAGTCTGGTCAAGTGAAGAGGGCGTCGCTCAGGGAGACTCCCTGGGGCTGAGCGCTGGAGCTGAACACTACCTGGATTTGATTGCGTTTCTGGGGGTGGTGGACACCAGATGATAGGAGGTACCAGCATTCTTCACCTTCCTTCAGTGAGCCCGCTGGTTCTACGTATCCGCTAAGTAATATCCTTTGCATAAAGTCCACAAGGTGTTTCTTGGTCTCCGGTTTCCTTTGTAGGTTACGACGGAGCAAAGTGAGCCTAGACATGGCGTTGTCTCTGTTTGGGAGGCGTCTTCTTGGTGAACGGAATGGTAGTGGGGTCACCCAACTGCCCGATCCGTCTTTGAAGAGCTCCTTGACCGTTAACCTCAGGAATTCTCTATCTTCCATCGATGGTGTTTGCTTGTCGTCGTCCCTTGTTGTCTGGAACGCTGTGCACCCTAGGTCATCGGTACATTTCTCTTGCATGAGAACATCTCCACGTATTTTGGTGATACGCCTTTGTGTCTATTTGTTAACTTCCCCCAGGAGGATGTTTTTCTCCCTGGACATGACGAAGAACAGTCTCTTTTGCCCTTGTAAATCCCTTTGTGAAATGTCTCTGCGACTGTCTCTTTTTAGACGTGTGAAAGAACAGTCTTTTTGCCCCTGTACTTTCAACTGCAGGGTGCAATCTTTTGCGGCTATGCCAGCCGTGGCGGCTGGCTGCTTTGCCACTTGGTCTTCTTTGGAAAGGAATGACTGTTTGTCTTAGCTGTGCCATTGCTCTTAGGAAGACTGTCCGATTGTTTCTTTTTCTTTGGACGATCCTTTTGTCGTCACCTTCAGGAGGTTACTTTCTTCCTTCAGTGGAGTCGACTTGTCATCCTTAGTTGTCTGGAATACTGGACATCCTAGGCCATTGTCACATTCCTTTGATGCAAAGGTGTTTTTGTTGATCTCAGGGGTATGACCTTGTCTCTTCTCCTCCCTTGGCCTTCCTGTCACTTGGATATGGCCAAGACATGGGTTGGAGAGGGATGTGTGTCTTGGTTCTGTTATAACTGTTCTGTGGGTGTCAACATAGTCTGGCTTGTGCCCTTTGTCAATGCACACATTGCCCACTATTATCCATCCTAGGTCAAGTCTTTGGGCGAATGGGGCGTTGTGGGGTCTGTTCCGCTGTTTATGGACTTTGTGTACCCTCAGCATGTCCCTGCCAAGCAGCAGCAAAATCTTGGCACCTTGTTCTACCGGCGGGATGTAGTTGGCTATTCCTCGGAGGTGTGGGGGATGGCGTGCCACGTCTGGTGTGGGAATCCCATCCCTGTTTGCCGCCATGTGGTTGCACTCGATGAGTGTGGGGAGAGCTATCTTCACTCTGTTGTCCACTGAACGTATGATGTAGCCATTTGCTCTTCACCCTGTTGTCTAAGTTAACCCTGCACAGGTTCTGAGGGTGTAGGGTGAGGCATTGTCTTGTGCAATGAATAAGCTGAAGAATTCCATCTTTGCCAATGATGTTACTTTGATCGTCGATGATTGCATACATCCGAATAGCCCTCTCATATTGTCCCTGTGGGTACACTGTGACAAGGCATATTTTGGAGCAGGACCTTTTGTCACATACTTTTCCGCAATCATCGGTGCACTGAGACGTGACAGATGTTGGCTCTCCTTTTCCTTCCTCCCAGCCATGCTCCGCTATGGAGGATGGGTTGTTGAATTGTTGAGTTGGTGGATGTAGCGGTGTAACGTGCTTGTCACTTTTGCACACTACACATTTGATGGCCTCTGTACAGTCTTTGGCTAGATGGGTTGTGGAATCTCAGCACCTGAAGCAAACTCCAAATACTCCGAGTAACTTCTTGCGTTCTTCTAGGGACTTCCTCCTGAACCCAAAGCACCTGTTAAGTGGGTGTGGCTTCTTGTGTTTGGGATATTCCCTGTTTGGGTCCTTTGGTTTCTTGTTTTCAGCGACCGACTGGTCGGGACTTGTTTAGGTCGTGGGGGACACGTCCGTCCTGTGGACCGAGATAGGTGTTCTAGCATTACCGTATCTTACCGCTGGCCTTTCATTCCTCAGGATGCTTGCACTGTGTATGGTCTGCGCACCTAAGATGAAACTGGGATAGTTTCTTGTCCTTGCTGCTTCGCGAATGAAGCTCAAGAAGAATGAAAAGGGAGGGAAGGCGACTTGCTTCTCCCTTTTGTATTTGGAGCCTTGTGACGTCCATCTTTCTTGGAGGTTGTAGGGTAGCTTCTTCAAGATGGGTCTCACTCCGCGAGCTGAGTCAAGGACGTTGAGACCTGTCAGAGATTGGTCTGTTCTTGCAAACTCCAGCTCCTGCAGCAGATCTCCAAGCTCTCGTAACTTCGAGTAGTCCTTTGCTGTGATTCTAGGAAAGTCATCGACTCTCTTGAAGAGTGTGTCTTCAATTGCTTCGGGCTGCCATAGCACTCTTCGAGCCTATCCCAAACTAAGTCGAGACCTACTTGGGGGTGGTTCACATTTGCGGCCCTGAGACTCTTCGCATGTTCTATGGATTCTTTCCCCAGCCATTTGGTTAGCAGGCTGAGTTTTTCCCTTCGCGGAGAAGCTCAGACTCTTGATTGCGTCTTTGAATGTGAACTTCCATATTCGGTAGTTCTGAGGACGGTCATCAAAGTTGGTAAGTCCTGTTTGCACCATGTCACGCCGGATCATATACTTGCCCATGTCTGTTAGGCCTGAGGCATCGGTGTGTTGGTTGCGCTCTGAGATATTTGCCGGGAGGGTCCTTGCTGTCGCCTCTTCCTTGGCGCAGATGCGTTATGACTGCTGGTCGGTGTGAGGGGCTGTGTTTTCCCTTGTGGGTGTACCTGGATTGCGAGCCTGTTGTAGTGCATCCGTGTGCGCACTGGCGTGTGGATCACTGTTGCGGCTGTGGCTATCCCAGGTAGTGTGTACCCTTGAAGGAACAGCGTCTTCTCCACGTGGATCTAGCAAGTCTTCGGCATCTGTGATGTCACACTCGTCATGTTGAGATGGCGTGCTGTTGTTTATGCTGAAGAAGATCCTTACGTAGTCTTCAGTGCGTTGGGTCGGATCCTCTGAGGCTATCTGACTCTACGGTTGCTACCCGCCATCCTGTCTCGCGGCCACTTCTAGGATTTCGGCT
Organism: Ascaphus truei; assembly: GCA_036426205.1. Lineage (NCBI taxonomy): Eukaryota > Metazoa > Chordata > Amphibia > Anura > Ascaphidae > Ascaphus > Ascaphus truei. The sequence goes on from WSYH01000565.1 coordinate 142,298, forward strand.
TGGGCTATGGTGGCAGCAGCAGCTTCCCTCTCTTAATTCAGGGCCTCTAGCTTGACGTCCAACTCTGTCTTTTTACGTGCAGCGGCCGCTGCGGCAGTGGCTGTCTGCTCCTCTTCTATGCAGGCCCTTTCTAGTTTCATGGCTGTGTCTTTCTCAGCGTATGCGGCCCTTGCCCTTGCGGCCTCTGCGTTTGCTCGTGCCTGGGTGGCCTTTGCGCTTGCGCTGAACACATTAGATTGCACGGATTTTGCTGACCTTGATGAATGTCTAGATGTGCTGGAGCGCTGTGATGCAGTTTCCAGCAAAAGGTCTTTTCTCTGGTCTTCGACTTTAGTGAGTGGTCTGAACGAAGCCATCGCGCTCCAGGTCAGTTGCCTCCTTCTGATCACATTTGCTGAGGCTTTCTTCCGTGTTGATTCTTTTCATGTAGGCGAGATATGTTTGTGACAGCATTTGGTAGCGTTTGTGACTTCACCTCAATTAGACTATAGCTTGTGTTAGATCTCTACAGATCAGGTCCTTCTAGGGCAAGCAAAACATAACTTCTCCCGGGAGCACATATAACGCAACGGATATGGGATGCTTTCAAATAGTATAGCATATGAGCTCGGAGGTGTAAGAATTCAAGGAGGCACCTTGGTTGAATTCTCACAACTAAATTTTAATGGTTCACAAGCAGGTTTTTATACATAAGGCAGGGACAAAAATACAGTTGTCATCTGTTACAAATATGGGTACACATCTAAATTTACATGTAACCTCTACATAATGCCTTTTCTGTAGAGCTTAAAACATTTAACTGCTGAGCAAGAGGAATATACAATGTGACTTATAAGGCAGCCCTATCCTCTGTAGCCTTGTTTTAACAACATTTGACAGGAACTAGACAGTTGGTCTAAAGCTATTTACAATAGCCTCCCATGAAAATAGCAAGGCCAGCGTATTCTGTTTAACCTTATCAATTCCAGAGCTAGCAGAAGACAGTTTTAACCTTACAGCTTCCCTCCTTTTGTTCTGAAAGAACAAATCAATTGACCAATCCCATTTATTCTTCTGCAAACCACTCAGGAGAGGAAAAACTCCAAGGGAGAAACCTCCAAGAGACCATGTGCCTGCAGAAACCTATCTCTTTTAGGCATCTCGTTTGATAATCAGAGATGAACATATGGGTGGTTGACGAGTACCAAGACTATTGGTATTTCTCGCTCTCTTTGTGGGAGGCATATACATAATGGTCGAGCTAGAAGCAGAAACATCTTTCTTTGGCAAAAATAGAGCTGATTACACATTTAGCCATCTAGATTAATTCATACACACAGAGTAATAAACCTGCGATTATCCTAATTCCGTAAAGAATTTAATTCCCAATACACCGAGCCAATTTTCAAGGCCAAATGTAAAATCAAACTCTTTTGTTTCCTCCTTCATTCTAGGTTAAATTTATGCTAGAGTATCCATATCATGGTGGATACTTTTTGATTGGGTGTCAATATAAGAACAACATTCTTTACCCACTAATTTACAAACCCAAAACAAGAAAAAACACAAAAGCGCACCAAGATGAGAGATAGATATTGGGCAATGTGATAAGAGAGCCATTAGTCACTGGATTCTCCAATGGTTGAACTAGTGTCTTTCCAGTGGAAACACACTTTTGTTTACCATTGGAGAATCCAGTGACTAATGGCTCTCTTATCACATTGCCCATTTTTTTTTTTTTTTTTTTTTTTTTTTTTCTTTTCACTTTTTTCTTCAATTCTTCCCCTCCCCCCACCCACCTTTCCATTTGTTCTATTTCCCATATTTTAAAAGTTATTTATATGTCATTTAATGTTATTAATGTTGTTATCCAGTATGCACATATACTTTGTTTTTTATGCTAATACTATGCATATTTTATTGCACTTGACTATTTGGGACACATGATTTTGGCTCCCCTTTAAGGTCTGTTTAACTTTCTATTTACACTTATATATATACTCAATTAGTGTAATTCATTACTGGATTAAATGCACTAACAGGGAGGTCTTCCAATTGTGGCCCGCCCCTATCAGTATATGAGCCTGATTGGCCATGCAGCCATTAGGTATTAACCAATGACGCACAGAATTAGACCTATAAAGGACCCCTAAACAGGTGTCCCAGATATCGCCTGAAGAAGTTTACTTTGTTAAACGAAACGCGTCGCGACTGTTGTGGCTGGCGGTTTTACTACCCACCACCAGTACACACTCAAGTGTACCGTTCCTGCTTATTTCCGATCATTTCTATGCTATCAAAAACGGACAGGCATCCTAAGGACACCTATTGAAGGCCCCGGTTCCTGCACATGTGTGCTACACTCTGCACCACGCTACCACACGTGGAGGACAGGAGAGTGAACAGAGACAGCCCCAGCGCGCGGGTCTGATCTCTCAGAACTGAGATTACCCTTCATACTTCCTATGTGATGCCCTACTCCTGTGATAGACACCAGAATCGGGGATTATTAAAGAAATTTTATATGTAAGTTACTAATTTTATTATTTGTTGCTAATACAATATCTATCTCTCATCTTGGTGCGCTTTTGTGTTTTTTCTTGTTTTGCTGATATTGGTATCACCATCGGGGTTCCGGTGGAGACCACATTTGGAGGTGGGGGAGACACCTCATAAACACAGAAGCAGCAAGAGAACTGAGAGGGACCAACACTCCAAGTTTAAAGAGCCAGAGCGCGGACTGAACTTTTCATTTCAATTTTCTTTATTTGTTTCATCACACTTATAGTATAACCCTAAGCGGTGCAGATTTTCTTAATTAATTTCACGTTTTTTTTTATCATTTCTGCATTGTTTTCACTGTCAGGAACAGGTAGAGGAACGGCAGTGCGCTGCCAGAAAGACCAGGAGGCGGCTCACGGTTGCAGCAGCAAAACGTGTTTATTGCATAAAAAAATTGGTCTAAATGTCACTAATTTCACTTTTTAGTCCAATTTTTTAATGCAATAAACCCTTTTTGCTGCTGCACCGTGAGCCGCCTTCTGGTCCTTCTGGCAGTGCACTGCCGTTCCTCTACCTGTTCCTGCTGAATCACCTGGTGGACTGCACGCCCGTCATGCTACTGCTGTGTGAAACTCCTGGATACAAATAGTTGGTTCTTTGTGTGGGTGCCATACCCTGTTATTCTCACTGTATGGGACTTTGTCTGTACTAATTATCAGTGGTGCCAGTGGCATTAAGTACTAGTCCCCCAACCCTATTAGGGCGTCTTTATTGTGTATATCCAGTATATTGGGAGTTTCTCTGACTGCAGACGTTATAAATATAAGGATTTGTTCTTCTGATGCACTGGCGTCCTATACATCTTTGTTTCATTGTCAACAGATTGATGTATTTTTTATATGTGGCCATGTATCGGTGTATCGCCCCCTAGCCGCTGCGGTTCCTGCGGGGATCAGTGTTTGGCTGCGCCTTAGTTACCACCTGGTGCTGCAATCACTGATCAGAGTGGAGACACCTGGCTGAGGGGACGCGCTATATAACGCATCATTTGTCCAAACCTGATCACCCTTTGATAAAGCGCCCTACGAGGCGGGAAACGTGTCAGGGGATCCTTGTGCTGTTTTAATTTTGGCTCTTATGCCCAATAAAGTCATTTAATTATACCCATGACCAGCCTCATTTTCCCGCGACTGCAGTGCCCGTTTCTCTTTTTCATTCATCTCTTCAACAACGCTTTTGGAGCACGCTTTGGGACGGAATACATCTTTTAGCTCATACCTTCTGGTTCAATGGCGGATTTTCGGTTAGCCACATAGGAGCGGCACGGTGCAGAGGGAACACCAGCTGTAGTCCCCGCGATCATAGAGACCCAGTAGGATACTCGTGGGGGTGAGTCGCCGGGAGATGACGTCATAGCTACGCCGACGCCTCATGTCAGACTACACAACCCAGCTCGCGGACTAGTCAGGGCAAGGACACCGGATTGCAGGCAAGTGTTCCCCTATACTACGTTGGAGCAGGTGAGCATGCCTCTGTTATACAGTATACCGTGTATTACAGGACTTGCACAGAGCTTTTATAGCTATTAGTGTTCGTTTCCAGACACGGAGAGGCCTAAACTCATGTTATACACTCACATGGGGACACTTCACCATCTGCAGATATATGCCTAATCAATCCTGATCCAGCTAGAGACATTGTTTTCTACTACACTCACACCGTGATTACACCAATTTGGAAGATTTTCATCATCATATTCCGTCCCATACTATTTTGTCAGGCCATTAGTACAACCGCGTCCACCAGTCTTTTAGAGCACACACATGGGAGCTCCTCTCCCAATTTTGTCAACGTCCCTGTAGTGCCATCATGGCATCCCTGGAACACCAGAGGACCTTGTTAGAGTTGGCTTCCTGTGTGAAGGTGGCGTTAGCCGCCAACATGGCGGTAATGGGGGAAGGTGGCATCATATCTGGCTTGAGCGGCCGGTATGGGAGTGACCTTCCAGGTTGTGTGGATGTTTAGCCGGGGGTATCCCCCAACCTTTATTGTGGTAGTTGAAGGAGCAAACAGATCTTTGCTTGTACTTGGGCCATGTGGGTGACGGTTGAGCCCCAGAATCGAGGCATGGTTAAGTCACGGAAGGACGCATTACAAAGCCACTGACCTTCTCCAAGAGCTGACGGAGCTGTTTGCTTTTGGCATCTCTGGAGCACAGGTTCTGCTCCGGGGCCACCACTGTGCAGATACAGCGACCATCAGGATCCTGAGCCGAGCTGTACACCTGCCAGCCCTCCCGAGGGCTTATCTGGGCCTGCGGGGAGAAGAGGTCCGAACAGGTGACAGGGAAGCGGGGACACAGCAGGAGCTCAGCCGGGAGCAGGGGGGCAGGTGAGGACACGCTGCATAGTGCAAGTGCTTAGTTGTCACCCATCATACGCCGGAGCTTATTTATGTCTTATTCAGGATTTCCTACTGGGTGAAAATCCTTTAATGGGGAATTCATCCATCTGTATGGAGACTGCAGGTGTTAGCTCTGTGTAAGGAGTTGAACAGTGTGTATGTGTAACACGCAGAGCAGTGTGTATGTGTAACACGCAGAGCAGTGTGTATGTGTAACACGCAGAGCAGTGTAAACTGAGCTTTGTCTGTGTTTTATGTTCTGTCTCTGGTTTTAAAATATATATTGCCATGCTCAGTAGCACTCCTCTGTGACACTCATATGCTTATATATATGTTGTGGTCATTTTGGGGGTTCAATAGGAGCTTGTTAGGTATCCAGTATGTTTTACAATTCTTGTCCAGCTAGTCATGGCTGATTGGAGGGTGGCAACCTCCTTCCTAATTTAAGCTCACCCCCTCCCACATTTAAATGGTTATGGGCTCACTCCATAGCATCTTCCACTCAGGGGAACTTGCCTGCTTGCAGTTTGGCTGTGACATCTCTAATACAGAGTGCTTTTCCTGGTAATGTACAGGTTAATAAAAGCTTCAGTCAGACTCAGAACTTTGCAACTAATATTGACAGATTTACTATAAATCATTCTTCCTGTTATTACACAGGTTATTAAGAATTTATATTAGCGTCATTTTGGGGGTTCAATAGGAGCTTGTTAGGTATCCAGTATGTTTGGCCATTGTATAGGCCCAGTTGATTTCTTTTTTCGGTCTCTTCTTCTGCGGGACTGCTGACATCTTCATCACCAAAAAGAGACATAGCATCGGTGGGGGGGTTGCAACGCACTTCTGGACCAAAGTTTTGCTGTTCATAACACAGAGAGTAATGAGTAGGACAGACACACATACAAAAACATCCACTAGCTTTGCTCCCAGCGAAATAATCTAACCACCAAGTCCCAACAAATCCAAACCCTCATCTCTACTTTCAAACACTGGAACCACTTTCCCAAATAACATAACCTGGTCTAGTTGCAGGATAATAATTTATCTATCCTTCTATCACAGAGTCAATCATTTCCCTAGGGTAAACTTGTATTTCTACTCCCTTCATAACCAATTTCTTATATATATATATAGTTCTACAAATATCTTATAGCATCTTGTCTTTTTCCAAGGGGTTAAATATAACTCTTGTGTTCCTGGGGTGCAATTTATTGGGTATCTATAGTACATTGGGATAGATTGCACCTAAGATGTGGTCTTTGTTTACCAGGATTCCATTATATAACAAAATATTCTTGTTACTACCCTATCGTCTTCATGTGGACACCACTTACAGTATATAAACCTAATAGAATAAACATTGTAATTAAAATAATAAACAAGAACAAATACCCTATCCTCCTTGCACCGGCTAGAAATAGAGTATTATCATACTCTGAATATCTGTATATATTATCTGGGTGAGCGGTAGACTACAAGTTGTGTTTACATTAAAATAATAAAACCTGTAAAAAGAAAGGTTATTAAAAAGTTCAAAGTTCATATGTTGAGGTCCGATTTTTCTTCCTATGAACTTTTCTCCTCTTTTTTTTGGTTAGTTCCGGGTTTTCTTATGAACCAAAAACACCAACTGAGAATGGCTGTGTCTTTAGGCCTTCCCTCCTGTGTTGAGGTTTAATTTGAAGCGACTGTGGGTGCACTTGTGTACCATGGATCCAGGAAAAATACTCTGACTGGGTAGAATCTGGAATAGGGCTCTCCACTTTAGATGAAAAGCGCTTTTGTGTCACCTTTATCTTCATCTAATTGGAAGGACTGCACCTGGACATGAGACACTCAGACAATTGCATTAGTTTCACACAATAGATGCTGATTAAAATCGTCTGTTTTAGAACATAATCATACAACATTAAATCTACAAGGTACCTAGGGTGACCATTGGTCTTCCCATGAGAGAAAATTATATCTGATTGTCACATTAGGCCAGGCCAAATACACCTTTATATTTAAGGGATCAATCACAAGGCAAAACAGGCAGAAAAACAAATGGTGGTTCATTCGGATAAGAACTTGAAAACTCACAAACACAAGAAACAGAGAATATACTTTGGGGAACCTTATACTTATTAGGAATATAACTTGGGGAGATTTGGGCTCGAAATCCAGAAGTCTGGGGGGCACAAGGAGGCCCTGGTGTAATTCACACTGCGTACCGTCAAATCATGCCTGCTTGCTGGGGAAAATTAAGTGACTACCATGACTTTGGCCCCACAACTCCTGCAACCAAAATAATTATATTTCCACCCAAATATCCTCCTAAAACTGACACACAAGAAATTTCACAGATCCGCTAAGGGAATATGACATAGAAAATAACAGGGTCAGTTCACTTTCAGGCACTCCATATCTGAGCTGGGGCATTTGGTATGCTTCTTCACATGTAATTCACCAACCTGGGTTTAAATCACAGGACAAACACAATGCAGTGCAGGTTTAGAACACATAAAACCAACATGTAGACACAAGAGCTTGCACTCCACCATTTGCACCTATCATGTGGGGTTCTAAAACCTTCTCTTCTTTAAGACACCAGCTAAGAATACCTTGCTGGCAGACAAGACAGGCCAAAATATCCCCTCCCTTTTCCCTCATATGCCAGGAGACTCCCCTGTGCAGCTATTTCTCATAAGGGGCCACCCATACAAGGCAATCCACGTATAAGTTTGCACAGACAGCTGCAGGCCCATGAGGCAAACGGAATACACAGAGAATGCATTAACTAGCCCACTGGGCTTACACAGTTAACCCTACATACACAGTTCCTAGTTTATACCCATATGGGGGTATAAAAAGGAAAAATTACAGGCAACATACTGTAGTAAGGTACAATATTATACCCAAGAGCTGACACTCTCAGCCCTTGCCATATGGTTTCAGGGGCAGCCAGCAATAATAACAGCAATAACATCCTCCTTTTGTTCACTTGTATTACATGTGAACAATATCACATAAAGGATAACAGCATTTAAAGCATAACCTTAATGGAATTGCTTGATGTATAGCAAAACTAACCTGAAACCTTTGGGTATAACATTTTCATTAGAAATCTCAAAAGAACCCTACTGAATATAAATATAATCTGCTATACTCTTCTGACTGAAACTTTTAGAACACAAAATAGCATCTGATTTGCTGAAAGAACAACCTGTAGCATAAAAACTTATAGACACAGATTTATAGGTGGGACACATTTGAGAGAAAAAGATGGTTAAAAATGATAAAATATTAAATATTTGATCAACTTTGCAGAAAAATAATTCCATAGAGAACCCGCTAGTATACTGGCAGACCTGGCTAGGGCCGTTTTCCTTGTCCGTTGCTATACTGCTATTTCGAGGTCTGCACACTTATACATGGCTCAGCACTAGAGTTTCTGTGCTGATTACATTGGACTAGTGGTTACTTTATCCACCTGTTCCCACTGCAATACACTAGTGATTCTATGCAGTTCATCACTGATCCAGAACATTATATTGTGTTCATACTATAAGATCTGAGCGTTTTATATTTGTTTTAATCCCCATTATTTTACACGGATATTAAAGATTTAAGTTTTAACCACTTCGTTACCCACCCACCAGGTGTTTTAGAGTGCTCATTCTGGGTTACTGTCCTCTGTTTATTGGAACTCTATATTAATCAATTTACACCTTTTTCCATTTCAAGCCATATAACAAGCTCAAATAACTCTCTGGGCTTCCTGCCAAAACCTTGTAACAGACAAAAATGGTTCATTACTGGTTACTGCAATACAATTTGGGACAGCTTGAAATATGCAGCTCTTCACACAGCCCGACAATGTTACTGGTATTCAAAATTTAAAACTGGATCTTTGTTAAACATAAAATTGTAGGCTTTAACATATACTTTTAGATAGTTTAGTTACTGGTTATACACAAAAAGAGCACAGAGCGCAGACACAAAACAAACAGAATTTTACGCTTCTTTCACACATTCAAACAGTTTGATCCTGCAGACTAAATTAATAAAGATATCCTTTTTTTTTTCTTCATATCATAATTAACTTTTTTTTTTTTTTTTAAACTAATTTTTAAAATGCTGAGCTTCTAGTTAGCTTTGTGTCTAGAATATATTTCCCCTGTTATTCTATATAAGATATTCACCTGATTTTATCTGTGGAGATTTAGAGGAAAAGAATTATAATTCTGGTTAAGGAAATAAATCGCCTGGCCAGTACGATAAAAATCCTTATTATTCCAGTGACTGGACTGTTTACAAAAATAATTCATCCTTTCTTTATTCTTTTTCTCCACAGATACCCAAAACTTTCCCCTGCCCAGTGTAAATTAGTTTATATTATAGTGGTGGTGTACACCTTTTAAAAATTAAATTTCAACATGAGCAATTAATTATATTCTTATTTTAGAATCATTTGCAAGTCCTGAATAGTCATTTTGTATACATACAATACACCGGTATTCTTATTATTCAATGCAAATAACACTTTCATATAGATAGAATTCGCCCAGATTCTTACAAGCACACACACAGGGATTACTCAATTTTTTTTTACCATATCCATACTTAAAAATAAAACATTCTGAGGGAAAAAGAAACCTATACCTGTTATACTCTTGTTTTCCACTTTTCAATTCAGACGGGAAAATATTATTAATTTAAACTTAATATATACTCATACTCAGTTAATGTTGCACAAATAATTTGAGTTTGCATGTTTTGTTTTTCCTAAGAGCCATGCTGCCATTCACGATTTTGGTACATTCCTATGCCTGTGTAAAAATAGCTGGAGGAAAAAAGGTGGGGGCTACTTGCAGCTGCTATTACAATACATAGAGGCGAGAGAGAGACAGCTGATTTTGCCACTGACAGTGAGGGAGGGGGTTGTGCGAGGGCTGACAGGTTAGGGTAAGTTCATTAGATGACAAAATGTTAGTGCCCATAATGAGTTTATACAGGAAAGAAATCTTAACACTTTATGCGCACGTATTAATAAACAATTATTAACTTAACTTTAAACAATACTTATGTTAACTTAACTTTAAACAATTTTTAACTTAACTTAACTTAAATTGCCATCCTATTTGAAATCATATACCGTCCGTTTTACTTATCAGGGACTTACACTTGATTAAACAATAGGGACTCTCACCCTTTGTTACATAAATCAGAGACTTACCCTCGATAAAACAATAGGGACTCTCACCCTTTGTTACATAAATCGGGGACTTACCCTTGATTACAGGGACTTACCCACGATTAAACAATAGGGACTCTCACCCTATGTTCTTTTGCCCTTATAAATTTAGGTTCTTTAGTTTCGCAGAGGAAAAGGTGAGAAACAAATAAAAAGAATCTTTACTCACCCTTTTTCCTGTGCGAAATTCCACTTCTGTCACCAAAACTGTTAGATCTCTACAGATCAGGTCCTTCTAGGGCAAGCAAAACATAACTTCTCCCGGGAGCACATATAACGCAACGGATATGGGATGCTTTCAAATAGTATAGCATACGAGCTCGGAGGTGTAAGAATTCAAGGAGGCTCCGTGGTTGAATTCTCACAACTAAATTTTAATGGTTCACAAGCAGGTTTTTATACATAAGGCAGGGACAAAAATACAGTTGTCATCTGTTACAAATATGGGTACACATCTAAATTTACATGTAACCTCTACATAATGCCTTTTCTGTAGAGCTTAAAACATTTAACTGCTGAGCAAGAGGAATATACAATGTGACTTATAAGGCAGCCCTATCCTCTGTAGCCTTGTTTTAACAACATTTGACAGGCACTAGACAGTTGGTCTAAAGCTATTTACAATAGCCTCCCATGAAAATAGCAAGGCCAGCGTATTCTGTTTAACCTTATCAATTCCAGAGCTAACAGAAGACAGTTTTAACCTTACAGCTTGCCTAATCTGTTTCTCCTGATCGCTAGTACTTGCAATGTTACATATTTCACAACCAGTGTCCTCCCAGGCCTTCTCTAACCTTTCGCGGTGTGCGTCTATGTCAGATTCGTACTTTTCGCGCGCTTTTTGTGTCAGTGTGACTGTCCGTTTAGGCCTTGCGCCTGCCTGTGCCGTTTGCAGTTGTGCAGCGGTCTCTGTGTCTGAGTGGTCCCTCTCCTGTGTGGTGTCTGGTGAGGATCTGAGTTCTGCCATGCTGCAGGTGTGTGTAGGCCTTTAGCCAGTGCATGTGGCCTGTTACCTGCGTCAGTGATGGATGACTGTCTCAGATAGTGCCGGTAGGTGTCCTGCAGCGGTAAGCGTCGGGGTAGCTGTACTTACAGGTGTCCTGTGGCTCTGACCCATGTCGTGATGGTTGTCTGGTGGCGTGGCCCTTGGTGGCGCTAGCCGTGGGAACGTACACAGGGGTAGGTGGGATGGTAGCTCCTCACTGTGTAGCTGTGCAGAGGGTGGACTCAAACAGAAAGGGCAATCAAAATTCTGTGTGTGATGCGCTGTCTGCAGTGCTGCTGCCTTTTGTTTAAAGCTGCCTGCTTTGCTGTGCTGGTGTCCAGAGACTGCTCTGTATAAGCCGTGTAAGCTGCTTGCTTGTACTGCTGTAGAAACTGTGCTCTGTATCTTAGCATAGAGGCTGTGAGTAGCAGCTTCTGTGTGTTGCCCCAAAGCACACGGTCTTCCTTTTTACTATCCTGGAACCAGGGTCACGTGTGATGTGTGAATAGCTCCAGTTAGCTTTAACTTAGCCCCCTTTCCAAAGCACACCAAGCCCTGCTATATTTTCTTCACTTTATTTGGAAAGCATAAAACATGTACAGGCACTTGTGGATGGTATGGTGTGGTGAGAGAGTGCTTCTCTATAGGTGCTTTGTAGTTAGCGGCAGGTAGAAAGGAAATGGCCTTGCCAAGAGGAGGGTAGCATAGAAGGATACTCACTCTGCCAGAGTCAGGAATGAAAAGGAAGTGTGGGGGGATCTGGGTAACAGGAATAGTCTCAGGGACAGACTAACTGTGAACAGACACAAGGGGGGTTGGAATAGCCCACTCTCAGCTTAGGAGAATATGAGGTTGCTAGGGCAACCAACACTGACTAGGGCTATGTAAACAACATATGTATCAATAATGTTGCCTTTCACATGCAGCCAGCTGCTGGGACAGGGAAAATAAGAGGCAGACAAACTAGGGAGACATGAATCCTATGAGCTGTAAAGGGAGACAGAAAAATATGAAATCCTGCTCCAGGACACTATGGGATGCTGTACCTTGCTGCATCCTGCCTTGTTCCTTGCTGCATCCTGCCTTGTTCCTTGTTGCATCCTGCCTTGTGCCTCCCGTCTTGCCTCCTTGTTGCCTGACCCCTGCTACGTATTGGACTTTGCATCTCTCTACTCCTGACCTGGTTTACGCACGGCCATTCTCCACTCTCCGCTCCTGACCTTGACAAAGTACTCCAACGATCCGCTACTCTCCAATCCTGACCTGACAAGTAAAAACGACTACTCTACCTTCTACACTCCTAATCCTTTGCTTGATCTATGAATGTAGCAATTGTTCACCTTTTCTCATGAGATGAGCCTAATCCATTGTTTATGTTTGTTTTTAATTATGTTTTAATGTCTAGGTAACGTTTCTTCATTCATACAAAGGAGTGTTAGTTTGTTAATTTTTTCTGTTTAAATAAAGTTTGATTTATTGATATGTCCCGAGCGCGCTAACGTCACACGTCCCGCGTCACGTCCTGCATCACTCTTCTCCTGGAACCAGGAAGTGGCGGCGGATTGGTCACGCCAGCGCTGAAACCAGGTATTTAAAAGCACTCGTTTGGGTATTTCTATTCACCTTGATAAAGGGCCATAAGCCCGAAACGCGTAGGTGGTCTGTTTCTGTGCTTTTGATCCATTAAAACTTTTATTGTGGGAACGCACCTCTGTGTTTATTTTTACTTCAGTGGAACCAGTGCTTCGTTTTTTCTTTCCTGTTCCTGTTCATCTACAACAACGGAGGCACGGTACACCCCAGGAGAAGTGACACAGCAGGCTCTACAATACGTGAGTTATACCCTCAAGGGAGCCTTTCACTCTCCTCTTTCCAAAGCGGCTGCAAGGTTTGTGTTTTTACCCCATGCTATTACCATGATGCTGTACTAATGCTGGACACCGGCAGGTGTATACTGTCCTTACCTCATTGCATGTGGGACTTTATTTTCCAGTTACACATCCAACAGGTATATGGGTGTAATTCTATCTCCTAGCCTTATCTTTTGCTGCTTTTGGAGGGGCAATCCGCTGTACAATTAAGTCAATTATTGTCTGCTGTGATTTTGGTTTATAGCACCATGCAACTTATTCTTTCCATACACTCCTAATCCAGCTTGCAAGACCAATCTACACTTTAGGCGCGCCCTCGTGGTAGTGGGTTGGCGTTTATACAATTCCCTAACTCAGCCTCACGGTTGCGTCTGGTTTGTGGTGAGCTATGCATTACAGCCTCTTTACAAAGCATTAGTAAGACCACACCTTGAATATGGAGTACAATTTTGGGCACCAATCCTAAGAAAAGACATTGGAACTAGAGAGAGTGCCGAGAAGAGCCACCAAATTAATAAAGGGGATGGACAATCTAACTTATGAGGAGAGGCTAGCTAAGTTAGATTTATTTACATTAGAAAAGAGGCATCTAAGAGGGGATATGATAACTATATACAAATATATTCAGGGACAATACAAGGAGCTTTCAAAAGAACTATTCATCCCAAGGGCAGTACAAAAGACTCGAGGGCATCCCTTTAGGTCAGAGGAAAGGAGATTTCATCAGCAACAAAGGAAAGGGTTCTTTTACAGCAAGGGCAGTTAAAATGTGGAATTCATTACCCATGGACACTGTGATGGCAGATACAATAGATTTGTTCAAAAAAAAGGTTGGACATCTTTTTAGAAAGGAAAGGTATACAGGGATATACCAAATAAGTAAACATGGGAAGGATGTTGATCCAGGGATTAATCCAATTGCCAATTCTTGGAGACAGGAAGGAATTTATTTTTCCCCTTATGAGATATCATTGGATGATATAACCATGTTTTTTTTTTGTTTGCCTTCCTCTGGATCAATAAGTAAGTATAGATATAGGATAACGTATCTTGTCTAAATTTAGCATAGGTTGAACTTGATGGACGTACATCTTTTTTCAACCTCATCTACTATGCAACTATGTAGTTTTTCCTATAGGTGACTGACTGTAAATGATATATCCAATAAACCTCCCTTTGGAGTAACAGTTTCCTACGTTCACCTCCCCTAGTATGCCCTTTCACATGTTCGAACACAAAGTATGTTAATTGTGACACATTATGTCTACTTTCTGTAAAATGTTTTTATGGGGGGCACAGTGGGTGGTTGGGATATGTAATGTTTATTGTGGGCCGTTCTCTGTATTGTTTTTATTGTTGGTAGTGGGGGTGGGTGAAGTGGTATTGTCCCCAAGGGTGGGTGGGTAAGCCTCCCGGGTGGGTAGTGAGTGAGGGTGGTTAGGCCTCAAGGGTGGGTAGTGGGGGAGGGTGGGTTAACCCCTTAATTACAATAGCGGTTAATAACCGCTAAGGTGATTAAGGGGTTAGGGGACTTTTTATTCTTGTGTTTGGCTCTTTTTATTCTTGTGTATGTTTTGCAGCACCGGAGGGGGACATGGACAGGGATGAGGACGTGAAGCCGGGCAAGTGCAAAATGTATTTATTTTATTCTACTTAATGTATTTGAAATTGGCAAATGTACTATTATCCATATGTGGTTAATAGTAATTTTGCCCATTACTGTAGTGTATGTGTTAGGGGGCGGATTAAGTATTGTATTTTTATATTTTTTGGGGGGCACAGAATTGGTACTGCAGGCAAGTGGGGACCCCCGGACACATGCAGGACTATCCGAGGGCCACCGCCGGCCTATTGTATCATTCCTGTGCATCCAAAAAATATATATATATATGTACTGTATGTTAGGGGGGTATAGGGTTTGTTGGGGGCACAGGGGGTGCATAGTGTATTATATATTTTAATGTTTATTGAGGGCCTAGGAGGTGGGTAGTGGGGCTGTAGTGTGAATCTTTTTTATTGTGGGTAGCGGGGGTGGGTGAAGGGGGTATTAGCCCCAAGGATGGGTATTTAGGCCTTGCGGGTGGGTAGCGGGTGGGTTAACCCCTTTACCATAGGGGTATTAACTGCTAAGGTTATGAAGGGGTAAAGTCCATCCGCAACCCCCCCAGAAGGCCTAAAACAGCCACCAAGGGCCAAATACCCCCTTCACACCGCCCCCACTACCCACAGTAAGCCATGCACATGTGGTTAACCCCTTCATTGCCTTAGCGGTTAGCCGCTAAGGTAATGAAGTGGGCTGTAAATGCATTTTTCCGGCATCGGAAAATGGATATCAGCTCCGGAAACCCCCGGCAATCCCATGCAGGAGAAAGGCCTACATTTTTTCTAAGTGCCGTCCTGCTGCACTTGCCGATACTTCTCCCCACGTTCTTGCCAACTTTTTTTGCCGGGACGGATTGGCGCGGAATTCTTAATTCTAGAGTGGCGATCAGCTGCAATAAGCAGATCAGGGCTTCTAGAAATTAGCGTGTTAGAAAAACTGGCGATCAGTGCCGAAAAGTGGCTTTTCGCCGCGCGGCTGCCGAAATGTTTTTTCCCAGCAAAAAGTCCCGCAGATTTTTGCTGTTATCTGCAGTTTATCGGGTCTTACTGAATCCCAGACGCATTTTTTGCAAAAAATGGCTTTTCGACGCTTACTGCATGAGGGCCTATAGCGGCAAATTCAAAATCGCCAAAAGATGCTCTTGGAGAAATAGACGCAAGCTGGCTTCAGAAATTTCAAGGCAAGACATTTTCTAAGTCCCACATTTCGGGGCCAAGTTCTGAGAAGAGAACGTAGCTGTCGTGGCTGGAACTTCAAGCTGAAAAGAGGACGTTTGGTGCTATCTCCCGGTCAAGGGATTTCGGTGTCTCCTTAGCGGATACAGCATTGGCGTCAGGAACTTCATTCCGATATGAGTTCCAGGACTTTTCGGGGTAAGTCCCGGTCAACTACAAACTTTGTTTTATGGACTGTAGAAGCTAGGAAAGTCTATTTTGCCCCCAGATCCCCAGTGTTTTTCTCTTGTATTTGTGATCCACTGTGTGTACGTCTGTTTCAATGGAATAAATGAAAATTTGTTTTATCATTTGGTTTTGTTCAGTGATATGATCCCGGTATAAAGGTGATAATGCCTGGTCTCTCGAGACAGGGCACCGAGTAGGTGGAGGGCTAAGTACAACACTTCTGCCATAACCAACAGACACTTTGTAGGTTTCAGTGTCAGCCCTGCTTCCCTAACCCGCTTCAGCATCGCTGCTACATGAACTAAGCGAGTTTCCCATGAATTGATAAACAGAGCAATGTCATCCTGGTATGCCCTTGCAAAACACTGCATCCCTTCCAGCAACCTATTGACCAGGCGTTGGAAGGTATACGGGGAATTCTTCATCCCAAATAGCATAACTAAAAACTCATATAGGAAACTTGGAGTAATGAATGTTGACTTCTCTTGTGCCGCCTGGGCCAAAGGGATTTGCCAATACCCCTTGGACAAATGAATAGTCGTCAGATACCTTGCCCCCGCAAGCTCATCTAAGAGCTCATCCATGCGGGGCTTCTGACACAGTCTGAGCATTGAGCTGCCGGTAGTCGACACAGAACAGAGTGGTTCTGTCCTTCTTGGGCACGAGGACTACCAGACAAGCCCAAGGGCTCTAGGATGGGACAATTTACCCTAGGGCCAGCATCTCCAACACTTCCCTCTCTATACTCCCCTTCACCTCTGCAGATACCCGCTTTACTGTTTTTAATTATCATTAAATTGTATGCCCAAGGAGCAGTTTTTCCATCAAGCACTTCAGTTTTTCAGCCTTCATTTCTTATACAGCCTGAAATGTTCACGTTTGCAAGACGATAATGCACTATTGGTGCAGTTTTGTCCTTTTCTCTTATCTTAATCTTCCACATGTACCTACTGTATGATCTGATGTGATGAGCGAGAAGTTGCACATCAGCTAAGCAGACCTGTGATGGATAAATTGTTTATGGATTTGTTTGCTGATTAGCTTAATCACAGTTGGATTGTCATCCAGGCACATATAGGTCTTTTTGCATTTAACTTTACAGTGTCTTGCAACTCTTTCTACGTGTATTATTTTTTTTTTTACACAAATGTACAGTACGTGCCTTGAGCATTTAGACAACCATTTGTTAGCATTTTCTATATGATTTTAGGCAGACTGGACATTTTTAGAGGTCAAGTTTTACACAAAAAAACCCCCCTCGAAAACTCTTTTTTTTTTGGTAACTTAAATTTGAATGAAAACCAGAACAAAACATACACATTATTTTAACTCAGAAAATGTGATGTAATATCAGGGAAGACACATCTGGGAAGGGGGAGGAGCCTGGTCACTGTGTGTTTAATTGGTCCAACCTTTACTGCCTCCGTACAGTCACAGACTCCTCTCTTCCAGTAGACTTCAGAAAAAGCCATATAGTAGTTAGCCTTAACTGTCACTTCAAAGGAGAACGCATCTTTAACTATCATAGCAGAATTGTGGCCATACTCACCCCCCGCAAGTCTGATTGAGCCAACCATGGCTGCTAAACTTTCTGAAAATTAGAACCGGTATCATTGACCAGGCTTGTTAGTTTCTCCACTTGACAAACAAACCAGATTCTATTACGAATTTTAGAGATTTGTGGGACATCTTTTTGTTACCATAGTACTGCAATCTCACATCTTATTGCAGTTGCAAAATGGGCAACCAGTATACTTTTGGATCTGGACAAACCTTGCACTGATCTATTTAGAAGGAATAACCAAGGATCCACAGGTATATCGAGACCCAATATCCTCTGTAGCCAATTCTTAATTTACCCCCAGAGGGATACAACTTGAGGACTCATTTTTTTTCTTTTTAACTCTTTATTTCAGTAAATCTCAGGTCGGGAAAAATACAAGTCATGCACATTGAAAAAGATCAACACCGATTTGAACAGTGGATCACCCAAAATTATTGGGGGTTATTTATTAAACTGAAACGCCCATTGACGTGACTATCGCAATTCAATATATAGACCCTAAAGCCTGCTGCATGTTCTGAAAATACAGTCCTAATAACGATGTAACCACTTTACACATTTGTTTTGAAATCCAATTTCCATGCTAGGACTTCTTGTTTTCAGTAACTCTACAAAGTTCAGAGGGCATTCACTTAAAGAGCTAACTGGAATTGAGAGAGGTAGATAGATATATCTGCATGTCACTTCCCAGAATCCCTTGCTGCAGTGGAAGCACTGTATGCTGGGTGATAATGGTGAAAGGCAAGGTTGACCTGTCTAAGGCCCCGCTCCCTCCGTCAGCGCTCCCGCACTGCAGACAGGCTGGGCGCTGACATACACAGACCGCGATATGCGGTCTGTAGGGAGCGGGAGCCGGAGCGTGAGGTGGGCGGGAGTGGGAGGCTTGAGCGGGAGGGGGGCGTGGCTTGAGCGGAGGGACCCGCTACTCTCCCCCCCCTCCCTCCACGGGCTCGGGCTGGAGCTGCTGATGGAAGCAACACACACACACTCATACACACACGCAGGCACTCACACACGCACGCACGCAGGCGGGCAGGCACTCATACACACAGAGGCAGGCACTCGCACTCAGGCACACACATACAGAGGCAGGCACTCACGCACTCAGGCACACACATACACAAACACAGACAGGCACTCACGCTGCTTTCCCTCCCCGCTCCCCGAAGCCTCTCCTCCTCCCGAAGCCTCCCCTCCTCATTGGCTCACAGCCACACCACGTGACGCGTCAACGCTAGGGATCACAATTCTCTTGTATCCCGTAGCGGCTGACGCGTCACAGCATGTAGTGAGCTGTGCAGCCAGGGGGGACCGGCTCGGGAGGATTCCCCTGCTGGTGGGGAAAGCCCGTGCAGCCGCCCGCGCCGCGGGTCCCAGCCCTAAGACATGCAAATGAGCACACAGTAATATTTCCATTTGCTATATGCTTTACTGTGGAGGGTTTTTGTCACTTTTTTTACCCATCATAACTTAAGTGTGGTGAAACCTGTCCCACGCTTCATTTTGCAAAGCCTGTATAACCAACCTCACACTGATGAGACCCATTCAGGTCGAAACAGCCGTCTGTGGATAGGTTTACTGGCCATGCATCTTAACCCAGGCTGTGCTCAAAAGCTGTGCAATGCAGCAAGCATAAGCTTTAGGGGACCATGTCATATGGTTTTGAAGCAAAAAGGTGGCATTGTGTGCTCATTTGCATGTCACTTCCCAGAATCCCTTGCTACAGCACTGTATGCTGGGTGATAATGGTGAAAGGCATCTAGATATACAGCTAAACTCTGATATAACGCGGCCCTCAGAATGAGACCGCGTTATAACCGGGTTCGCATAAATTTAGCCGTGCAAGGACTTACTGGCATCTGCATTTCTCTCCTCTCTCTGCCGTAGACTTTCGAGCTTAGAGGAAGAGTAAGGTCACATGGGAGAGAAAGAGACACACACACACTTTATTGCTAAGACACATACACACCCCTACACCATGTGGGAATTGAATATGAATACATTTTACATGTATACAATATGTTAATTTTGCTTTTGGAGTTAGTGACATCACACAAATTCTGTGGCGTAGCAGGTAGAGAATTGGTAATAGCACGTGAAATGTCCTGGTTTCGATTCCTGTATGATGTAAAATGTATAAGTTATGTATTATTTTATAGAATAATTTATAAATTATATAAAATAATTTATAAATTATACATTGTAATTAAAATAAAATCATTTATAATTGTTTTATTTTAATTATGAAATGTATACATTTTATTTATTTTATAATATTCATAATAACGTCACTTAGTATATGAGCCCTGTTTCCAATAATCTCACTTAGTATCTGAGCCCAATTACTAATAACCTCATTTAGTATGGTATAGGGGTGTGTGTATGTGTCGGTTGACAATAACAATATAGCAATACACATTATCAGTGTTCGACAAACCTATACATCTGCACGCCCCGGGCGAGTGGATTTAACATCGTGGCGAGCTCCTATTGGCCCAAGCAGCACATGTGTGGTACTAGGTGGCAAGTAGATTTTTTTGTTCGGCGAGTAGATTTTTTGGTGATTTGTCGACCACTGCACATTATAATTAAAATAAATTATACATTTTAATAAAAATAAAATTATTTTATCAATTCATATTTTATTTATTTTATCATTTATAAATTATACCATATCATACAGGAATCGAACCCAGGACCTTTCATATGCAATTCTCTACCTTCAAGCCACAGAGTTTGTGTGATGTCACAGGCTCTAAAAGCAAGCTTAACATAGTCGACACAGTGCAGTCCACTGCACTGTGCTGCACAGGTTAAGTATATTTTATAGGGTCTGTTTTAACACACCAATCGGTTTTGAACTGCCACATGATGTAGGGGTGTGTGTATGTGTCCGTTAGCAATAAAGCATTGAATGTTTAAAAAAACAAAAAAATGATGTTTTTAAATCGGGAGCCACACTTAGACCGCATTATAAGCGGATCGCGCTATAATATAACGGGGTTGAGCTATATATCCCGAGATATCCCAATCCCGAGATATCTAGCTATCAACTAATAATTAAAATATATAATGCACTTTAAACTTTCCAATGCCACAAGGGCTAGCAATGTTAAGCAAAACAGCTTACCCAACAATCAATTTACAATAGAGTAGACCCCAACATTTGGAAATAAAAGAAAAATATTATAATCCAGCACCAAATCCCCAAATTTTTTTTTTTTAAAACAACCCTACAGTATAATGACATACATATTCTGTAGCCAAATGAAAAACTAATGGCACCAATAAGTTTAACTGTGTCATCATGAATAATGTATTAAAATATCAGAGTACAGTTGAAATCCCTATTAAAACGGTTTTATTGTCCGTGAAGAGGGATATTATCTTATTAATTCTTGAAGTTACATGATAATGCAGTCAAGATGTAAAAGGACCAATTAAGAAAGGGAATAAGGGGTGTATGTAACATGCAGCACGACCAACAAAAGACCAAATAGTAGGTAACCTGTAGATGAAAAAAAAAAATCTTTAGCGCAACTACTGTTCCTGTTTTCTCAATGGCACTGACCTACTCTAACACACAGCAAGATTGAGGTGTGTAGAGTATTATCTTATAGCACCAATGTTGGGAACCCCTACACTATTCAGGCCATCAAACATGTCACTGCCATTAATTCATTTGGAATCTAGAAAACAGGTCACTCGTTAGGTCATTTTAGTTATACATCAGATTGACCATTTAACTAATTAAACATATCATCATTATTCGTTCATTTGGGTTCCAAGTAGGACTGGAGGGATGTCAAGCTCTGGCTGAGAAGGGGTATCTTGGATGCCACCAGTCAAGGAGATGGACGCTGTGCACAGGATCCAAGATAACTTGTACTCCTTGGTCACCACGAGGCTTTTTCCCGTTCCATATCGGAGAGTCCTGAAAAAGCAGCCTCACTCGGTGGTGCCTCATATCTGTGCTGACGTTTATTGTGAACTAACAGGGGAAAAAGTGGAAAAACTGTAAAACAATTATGTAGCAGGATGTCATTTCTGCACTGCGAAGCTATGCACACATCAATTTTAGAGGCTACCAGACCCACTGCGTCTATACAACAGGTCAAAATAATGATAGAGCTTGGGATACTTACATAAGAGAGTGTCATACCCATGGCAACAGGTATGAAAATAAAGTTAAATGTGGACACTTGAAGAAGGCAACATTCGTGGTCTGGGTTAGTATGAACTTCCTTGTATCGAGCAGGTGGCTTCATTCCATTAAGACAGCTATTCTTCAGCTTACGAGACTAAGGAAAAACATGTATCAACGTTAAATTGTGAATATCAAGATACAACCATGATTTTTCAACCTGTTAGAGGCAATTAAAAGTGGGTAGAAAAAGAAATACTTAAGTGTGATCAGCTTCATTAGAAAGCATAAAATCACTTAATGTAACCACTTACTTGTTATTTGTGGAAAATGAATGTGTTGCATTTCTGCCGAACTAATTAAGTTTATCGGTTTGACTATTAATGGCTTTATAATTACTTTGCAAACATAGACCTGGGAAAAACTAACAACTGACCCTGTGGCTTTGACCACTGACAACAGCCTTATCACCATTAGATAAAGATTGTACAAACCCTTCAACGTTTTTGGTTACAATGGTATGTCATGTTCATTTTCAAATCAGTTAAATATAACCTTTTATAGCAGCCCCCCCCACCTCCCTCCTCGGAACCAGCAGATTCCGCGTAGCTCAATCATGATGCTTCCAGCTCCAGGATTTACCAGGTTACAAGTTAATGTACCTTTTAAAAATTTCTGCCCACTTATGGCAAAAAACAACTATATATACACAAATCACTGGGGTAACCCATAACAAGTCAACGTAATCCCCTGATGACTGTGGCTTTCTATTGGCCACCTGAGCCCAGACCTACACTGGTGGAATATTCTTCTTTAGGGTGAGAATATTTAATGGGAGAACCATGGTCTAGTTCTGCAGGACATGCCAGTTTTACCAAGGAAAACAAAAAGGGATTACATTAAGGATTTAAAGTTTAATTTACAGAACATGCCAGATAATCCCATAATGGATATTCTTGTAAACATCCAATTCAGATTTCCTGCAAAGATTGCTTAGATCAACTTTAACTCTGAAGGAAAACATACCTGCTTCTTAAATTTGAAGTTAAATTCCCACATTGCTTCAGATCTGCTACCAGCTACCTTGCTGCACCAGAATAGTAAACACTAGTGAAAAGAAATGCATAAAAGATTTGTTGTATTATTTGCTCCTTTGTCTTTTTTTGTAGTCTTCAGTTCTAGGCCATGAACAGATTGTCTGGTAAAAATTGCAAGTAGGACTAGTACACTTGAAACACTCAAAATATTTATTAAATGATCGACATTTCCATCATTGAATAAATATTTTTTTTTTGAGAAAATAGTCCCAAGTGTGCTGGACCTTCTTTTTGCAATACATGCATACATACTCTTACCAATATTCTAATTTCTTCAAGTACAAAATCATGGCAGCACAAACCTGTGGGTTGTTGCTCCTCCCTCTAGGTAAAACAGAAGCCTGATTTCTGGAGGAGTAGCTATATAATTATCCTTCCTCCTCCTGATCAGTGTGGTTCGGAGCAATAAAGGAAATAACTGAACCAGATGAAAATACCACTCAATGGGGGAGGGGAAGAGGTGCTGCTGTTATTGGACTAGGTGAATATCGGTACGAAAAATCTGTCCCACAGCAATAAAAATTAATAAATGTGAGGGCTTAAATTACACCCTGCAGCACTTTCCTTCCAAAGGCTACTGTATCTCTGCTGATGAGAACCTCCAGCTTGTAGTGATCGGCGAAAGTGTAAATATCTGTACGTGTGGCTACCTTGCATAAATCTGCAAAAGAGACTTCTGCTTTTTCAGCCCATGATGTTGAGACTGCCCTTGTGGAATCTGTCTTAATGGGAAACCAAGCTTCCTTTCCAGCCTGCTTATAGGCATCTAGAATTTTGCTTTTAACCACCTTGCAAAGGAACCTCATGGAACTTGCAGAGGCCAAGTAGCTTCAAATAGTACAAACAGCCTATCAGATTTTCTCAAAGATGGTATGAAGACCTCACAGCACATCCAACATATGGAATTGTGTTGCTTACCAACGCGAGAATTTGGACAGAAGGATGGTATAGCTAAATATATTTCCATGCCATCAACCAGAGCCTTCTTAGATCTTGCCAATTTTTGTCATCAGTCAACAGTAGCTCCCAGGGTAGACCAGTCGAATTAGTTCTATGAACCAAGAGTCCGCGACAGTCACTCGCCGCACTGCTCGGCGTGCTGTGTCACTTCCAGTTCCTGGTGCCTCAATGAAACTGGTCCTCCCGGCAACCCTACGCGTTTTCAACTTACCCCTGATGAAGACAGATCACCGTTGAAACGCGTAGGGTTGCCGGGAGGACCATTTTCATTGAGGCACCAGAACCGTGAAGTGACACGAACGCCGAGCAGTGCGGCGAGTGACTGTCCGGCACCGGAGGTTGGAACTATATGAACTGGTCTGGTGCCCATATTTTAAAACCTGTTGTGTTATTCCTGATTTATATATAAACGAGAAGTGCTCTGAGAAATCGTGATGACTTCATGGTGGTGAGGACGCATAAAGATACCATTACATGCCTGAGACAGGCACTGCAATGTAAGTGCATATCTCACCAGCTATAATCTTAGCACTGTGTTCTGAACTTGCTTCACTATTGTGCTCTTTTTTTCTCTTTTTTCTTCCCACGAGGTGCGCTGATTATCTTGGACATCTTTAAATCTCATGTGTCAGCTCCCATAGGGACAGATCACTCATGCCCACAGTTGTTAGCGTTTGCAGGCTCCCTTCTCTGAACTGTTACCGGCGTTTGTCAGTAACAGATCAGAGGGGCCTACTTTGCAGTACTCGCTAGTGGTATGTTTGGGGTTTGTCTAGGCTTGATTGTGTTTCATATGCACCAGAGATTCACCTGTATTGCTTCCTAGGGGAGGCTATACATTTTATCATGCTATGAATACAACACCATTTGTACATGGGACCCGAATCCCAATTTGTTACTCTTCGCGCAATAAAATTTGTATAACGTTTTATAAATCAAAGTGCTGACTTTTTTCCACACCACGTATAAGCGTATATGATGTACAGTATGTATATATTATATACACAGAAAGTGAATCCCTGCGCTTCTCCCATTGGGCCAACAATAAATGGGGAAATAAATATACATAGTAAAACCTAAGTCTGTAAGACAAAGGAGACACGATTATATCCTTTGATCAAATAATAATAAGCCTGCTAACCAACGTCAAGGTAAGTCTCAGTAGCAGGTCCCTATGCTAAATGCATACAAATGTACTGTGAAATATACCCTGAAGGGGTTAATAAACTAAGTGTAGGCTTATGTAACTTAGTCCAGTTAAAACTGGTATATACCAGTGAAGATACTTACATGTAAGCAAGTAAAGTGAAAAGTGAATTACAGGGACCTTACTGGGAGATTATATACCTTGAAAAGGGCCAAATTACCCTCCCACAAGCTGCTCAATAAGCAGTTACAGGTGGATTAATCACACCCCAATAGTGGTGCTCGCTTTAAGCGTGCTGCTAGAGATTTAATTCGGCCCAACAGAAAATGTAAAACAAAAATACATATTCACTGCGCTTCTCTGTGTACGGATATATACCTTCAGGGTATATTTCACAGTACATTTGAATGCATTTAGCATAGGGATCCGCTATTGAGACTTACCTTGTCGTTGGTTAGCAGGCTTAACATTATTTGATCAAAGGATATAACCAAGTCTCCTTTGTCGTACAGATTTAGGTTTTACTATGTATATTTATTTCCTCATTTATTGTTAGCCCAATGGGAGAAGCACAGGGATTCATTTTCCGTTTTTTCACATATGTATGGCCAATCCTTTCACCAGCAGCATGCTCCTTATACAGAGAAGCGCGGTGAATATGTATTTTTGTCTAATATTATACATACACACAAAAACACAATTATTCGGCACCAAGAGAGCTTGCAATAACGTTTGATTTTAATAATTAATTTAAAAAATGTTGCAGGCTATGCATTTTTTGTTATTCTTTTTTTTTATCGTAGATGTGTGTATTTCTATTCTGTCTTTTGAACGTGTGTGTGTGTGTGTGTGTGTGTGTGTGTGTGTGTGTGTGTGTGTGTATATATATATATATTTTTTTTTACAGTACTTACTTTGGAATTTGCTAAGAAGTTTGGAGTTGACTCTGGGATCGACGGGTTTTTTGTCACTCTGGAACAAAAGGGCTCATACATGTGGTACAAGGAACGGATGACACAGGCACGTAGAGAGCGAAGCCTTTCTATACGCTCTGGGCGTAAACGGACAGGAAGGTAGGCGTTCATATGATAATGTCTACAAGACAAAAGGAGACACCATTCAATCACAGACACAAAGCAATTTACAAAGTATTAATTGACCTTAAACAAATGTGACCATAAAGTGGAAGATTATTTTTTTTTTACCAAGAACTAGTTTTTCTAGATTTTCACGTTACTATGATAACATACTACTGTTTATAAAATGGTCCTGAGATAGAGGAGATAAACAAAAGGGTATAAAAAAAAAAGTAGAGGCAAGACCTGATCAACACATATCACACAAAAGGGAGGAGATGAAGGAACTAACTGTCCCAATTTGCACCTTCAGTTTGAAGGGTTAGGCCGCGCTGATCCGCGCTGATCCGCGCTGATCCGCGCTCCTGCTTTTTTGTGTCCTGGCAGGCGAGGCAGTGAGTGCGCTTTGTGGGCGGGGCGGAACGGAGGCGTGGCTAGTCCCTCGCTCCCATTGGATGTGAGCGGTCACGTGACCGCTCCTCAGCGGCAAATTTTTAATTTGCCTGTCTCCTCAGAATTTCTCAGCCTCCGCACGCATGCGGAAGCGGCTGCTAAAGCCGCGCCGATGACAGATGCAGGGGGTAAGTGCATCTGCTCAGCGCGGCTCAGCACGGCCTGCTGTACTATGTCCCAGGCCTTAGGCTGAGTCCCCGCTGGCGCTGAGCGGGCGTTGCTTGGCGAGGTGACACACACACACACAAGTCACTGCTCACGCGATGTGCCCGCGGGTATGCGCGTGCACACACGCTCACCGGCGCTCAGGTAAATAATTTTTTTTTAACTTTCCTGCTCGCTCAACTATTCGGCAATGCCACCCCCCTCCCCCCCCGCAGGCACGCAATCAGACGCAAGACACCCGGCACGCATGCTTTGAGCGTCAGCGGGGACTCAGCCTAATGCTGCACTCCCCAAGGAAGAAAAAATGATATAAATACCGGTGCTCCTGGTTCAGGAATCTCTGCTAGGTACTGCCAATATCATATATGAAAGGAAAAACCTGGGCACAGCGGATTTCTGCTAGCAAATTTATTGTTAGCCAATAGTTGACGTTTCAGCCTCAAGGGCCTTTCTCAAAAGCAAATGGCATAATGAATAAATAATATGTAAAAAGTCCCATATATAGACCCCACCACAAGTGTCCTTAATTATCCCCGATTGATGTAATTTTCTTCCTTCAATCTTTATCCGTCGCTTTCCAATGATTTATAGGGTAAACCTCGCACCTTCCCAGGCTTACAAAAGCAACAAAGAAAAAGGATTTAAAAAAATGCTTAGCATATAAATTGTGGGCTTGGGAGGTTGTATGCTGAAATGGGCTGATGACCTCAACATAGATATTGATAATGATGACTGGAGGGATATCTGGGAAGCGGCAGCCAAAACAATCAATTCTTAAGGTTACGAAAGAAAATATTTACAAAATTCTATTTTTCTGGTACCTAACCCCGAGTAGGCTGACCAGATATATCCGGGAACACCAGATGTGTGTTGGAGGGTATGTGGTTTGAGAGGAGACATGGCTCACATCTGGTGGTCTTGTCCACACATCCAGAAGTTCTGGTCCATGATACAAAACCTGATCTATGAAAACACGGAGCTGAGGATTCCGCTTGAACCCCTGACCTTTCTCCCAGCCAAACCAGTGGAAGAAGTGCAGACCCCGGTCTCCAAATTAACTTCTTTCATTCTTACAGCAGCCCATTGCTCCATAGCAGCAGCCTGGAAGAATATAAACCCTCCGTCTAAGCACAAAGTCATACTAAGAATCGAGAATGTGAGGCAGATGGAAAAGCTATCGGCCCAAATAAACCATACGACAGAACGATTCGATAGGGTTTGGGAGCTATGGTCCACAGAGTAGATTGGGACCAAAAGAAGGCGGGTAAATGGAAGATCCCGAAGGGAGCAGGGTAAGGTGATGTTCCTAAAACTAAGGCAACTTAGACAGCCCCTCATAAAATCGGGAACCACCACCACCCCACCCCCCTCTCTTCCCCCCTCTCCTCTTCCTTCCTTCTGAATCTCTTTTCTATCCCTATCAGGACTCAATTTACCAATAAATCTCAAAAGGGTTACCAAGCAACTACCCACATCAGTGGATTAACAACTACCGTCAAAATAGCACAACAAAAGAAAGATGCCAAAAGCGTTATAAGTGAAATAACTGTGAAATTGTGCTAAGTAACATGTTCTAACCCTTCTAATAAAAAAGACTGGAAGAAAAAAAAAATGCTTAGAGGCTTGACCTGATTTTTCTTGGTAAAAAGCATTTTCCAACAACTAAAACCTTAAATATATTCCTGCCTGTAGTTAATTTTGCTCATAGCAGGGACTGCAACTTTAATTATATATGGCATTTATTAAAAACACTAAGCAAATGACCTAAAACAATATTATTTTTATTTTTTTTACACTACCTGTAGGTCTACAACGGAAGACCACAGGGATCGTTGTGCAAGTTCAGCAAATATTTCACTTTGTCCCTGGTATTTCTGGAAACAATAGTGACTAATACCATTTAGTGAATAACCCGCTAAACCGTCATTTGACAAAAGGTCTTTGAATGGGGGATTTCGTTACAGACTTCTTTAATAAACAGTGCTAAACTGTGAGACTGGCCCATTCAATTTAACGGAGATTAAGATATCCTATGGTTTAGCGACACTTAGTACATTTGTCCCTGTCTACCAGCATTTTATGACTTTCAGGATCAACCAAAAATAAAAAGACCGAAAGCAGATCTTCCACCACCGAAGAACACGGTGGCAGTCCATTCCCTCCCCCCCTACCCCCCCTCATTCTCCCTCCTTGTTGTTTTTTCCCTCTGTTGTCCAGTCTTTGGTCAGGTGAGTCAGGTTTGTCTAGTCTTGTGAGTGCATGTTGTAAGTCCCTTGTTGCTTTTGAGTGATTTTACCCTTGATTGTGAGAGTGAAAAGGGTAAACCTCGGGGGGTTTCAAATTGT
Source organism: Ascaphus truei (assembly GCA_036426205.1). Lineage (NCBI taxonomy): Eukaryota > Metazoa > Chordata > Amphibia > Anura > Ascaphidae > Ascaphus > Ascaphus truei. The sequence continues at coordinate 171,231 of WSYH01000565.1, forward strand.
TTTACTATGGGATGTGGCATAATGTACCTGTAGTGAAACCCAATAAAAATCTTGAAGTTAAAATAAAAAGAACATTTAAAGATAAGAGATCTTTGCCTCTGTCAAGTCGTATCATCTACAGCAGAGATACCCAACCTGGTCAGTAGATCATTAGGGGTATTGCTCAAGTAGGTACAATTAGCAAAGCACGTTCTTAAATTCATCTGGAATGGATTTCGCTCACTGAAACAGTGTTTCACTTATTACTAGCCAACAGACTTTTACCAGCCAATCTATTCAGGAACAGAAAAAAATTGCATCGATGCCCAGCAATTTGGTCCTCACAGCTGTATCAAATACAGAAAGCTTGGCAACGGAATGGGACATTTGGACGCAGCCGCTTCGCCGCAGCGAGTCTCCACCGCAGCCGATTTGCCGCAGGAAAATTGGCCGCTGGCTGCTTCGAAGTTGAGTTTTATTATTGGTTAGGGTAGGGTGTTAGAAGAAAAGGGAAGACACCCTGGTGCATGAATATATTACTGATGATATCTAGAAGCAATGATGGTATACCAAATTTCCCACAGACTAAGCAGTATTAAAATAAAAAACAATTTATTACAAAATAACACAATAGAATGTATCCTTATATGGGACTATATCATACAGTTAATCCTATGTCTTGATTAAGCTTAATCAACCCGCATAATACATAAACATAAAATAGAAACATGCATCAAATATAGCCAATAGGTGGACTATAGCAGATATAATGAAATAACCACTATGATGATGAACCGTCTGGTTTATAATGCCAATGTCCTGATATCCAATGAATATGGAATTTGGTGCTGTATCACAATTAAAAGCTTTGCAATATATGATACCCTCTGTTTTGAGCAAGTCTTATATAAAGAACTTGTGAACTCTAATTGCACACTGGATATGCGTGTTGTAGCCTGTTTTTCTTTTTGGATAAGTTATCTTCTTAAAGCTGAAGTGCACTTGATTTTTAAAAGCTGGGATCTCTTCGCTTAGGTGTGTCGTCACCTTGATGTTGAACTGGACTGCCCACAACCACCCATGAATGGTAGTATCTATTTAAAGATCTTAGTAAGGTTGATATACACTGCCTACGAACTTTCTGTGCCGGTAACATGGATCAGTCTTACTCACGGACTCTGGTTGTCGCATATACCGTCACCGCTCACTGCCCGGATGGGCTAGGCGTCTGCTTACTGCACATACATGTGGCTCTTACCGCAGTGTTCGTCCGGTGCTGAGTTTGTTACCTCTTCTGGCACTTTTCACCTCCGACATCCACGGCAGTTGTGTATAACGATCTTTATTCAAACTTTTTTTCTCCTTCAGCTTTGCAATCCGGTATGATCCTCACAGCAAGCTCAGCTCCGATCCACCGCAGCGTCTCCACCAGGCTCAAACAAGTCAGTCGACTCCTCCTCCTCACCACCACCACTCCGATTTGTCACCAAACCAGGATTTGATCATCCTTTTTGTTCACAGGGTATGGGGTTAATTTAAAGGGGTTTTAGCAGTTAGGGTAGGGGGTTTTAGGGTAAGGGCAAGGTTTTTTTTAGAATAGGGACTTTTAGTTTAGGGGGTTAGTTACCTTAGGCTTGTTTTATAGTTGGCACGTGCACATGAAGTGTGCACATGTGTGTATAGAGTTCAGTGCTGTGAGCGACAGATGGGCGTGGCTATCACACGCACGGGTACGCGTGGCCATGACATAACACCCTGCTTCACACACCTCTTTTCTCTTCTCCATATATCTATTGGCTCTCATAAGGCTAAGGAGGGCTCGGGATAAGCAAAACATTTCATTAATAAAAACTCCCCTTAAAAAAAATGCACAATTAATTTCCAGGGAAACAAAAGTACCCAAATCTACCTTTTAGTACATACACTTTTATTTTAATACATTAATGTTCTGTGGTATCTTTTTATTGGACAATTAAAAAAAAAAAAAACCCTGGTGATAGAGAAGGGGTTAGAGGCAGGGGTGATATTCCTATTGCTATTGGTGCTGTGCGCCCCCAGAAAGTCATAGTGGCATGCATGGGGCGCTGGAGAAAAGACAGTGGCATGCAAACTGCAGTACCTTAATTATCAACGTATACATAATAGTGCATTACTCAAAGGATACACACACACACCTTTGTAGCTGAAAAAAAGAGAAGCATTGAAGGCTTAATTTTGGCGCCAATGAAATTGCAGCCTCACACTGATTGGGTAATAGTGTGTGACGTGCAATGGGCAGCAGCGCAAAAACATACTTTTCAGAGTGTTTGCCCCGATCGTCCGGCTCCACGCTCACTGCCGTCCGCAGCCCTAGTATAGAACAGCTAGCTAACCACAGCCAATAATAAGTGCTGCGCGCACGGCGAAGCAAGCACGCACACTATTTTATGGGCCTTACGGCCAAGTGGTCAGCGGCGGCAGCTTCCGGCAGTGGAGCAATGGCGAAGCACCGGCGGCCATTTGGTCGTGGCGAAACAGCCGCGACCAAATGTCCTAGACCAGCTTGGCAATTAAGATTCTTTAATCTGACAGAGACCAGCCAATGTGGTTTATGCCACCCCAGAATTTCATACTTTCCATAATCATGCCGGCATCTGTTAACTCCTCATGAAATAGCAAGCTGACAAACGTGGGCTGAATAGGAGGTATGTGCATGATTCTATGGACACCAAGGAGACAACAGATAAAATGCCTTTTTGGAGCACATGACCAATGAATATACAATCCTAATGCAAAAATGCGTATTTACAAAAAAAAAAAAAAAAGCGAAAAAAAAAAAAAAGAGGTGCGGAGGTTCTCCATTGAAAGTGGAGTAATGCATTTCAATGGGGATTCCTCGAGGCCGACCTCCGGAGACGAGCTAGCAGCCAGCCAGACCGCAAAACTGCAAAACCGGATACAATGTCAATGAGGAGCTTTGATCACACAATTGGCGTGGGAACTGGGCTACGGTCAAGTTCACCACCAATTAGCGTGGGAAACTTTTGGTCTAGGGCATCCCGAAATAAAATTCTTTTTGCCCCTAGGAACTCCCTCACTCGACCCCAACCGGGTCCGACAATTAATGGCGATGAGAAAGGGTCGCGCCGGCCATGAGGGTTCTACCATTGACCATATTGGCGTAGAAAAGCCGCGTGGCGTTTAAAACACTAAGTGTGAAACAGTGTAAACTGAAAACCCATAACTCCGGTTCCGTAGGGACCAGAGGGCTGGGATTTGGCCAGCATGTAGTCACTGCTCCGGCATGACTGCATGGCAATTTCCAGCCCTCTCCCCTCAACCGAACGGAGTAGGGTTAACTGTAAAAAAAAGTGTGAGTTGCCCATTGACTCCAATGGTAGCAGAGGTCCCATTGAATCCTATGGCGGCGCCGGCCCATGCATTTCCTATGGCGGCGCCGGCCCTATTGATTCCAATGGAGGTAAAAGCCGTGAGATAAACGGCTAAGTATAAAACAGTAAAAACCCGAAGTCCATAACTTTGGTACTGTTCGGCCCGGAGGGCTGGGATTTGGCCCCCATGTAGTCATAGTTCCGGCATGACTGCATGGCAAATACCGACCCTCTCTGAGCAATAGAATGGAGTATGGTTAATTGTTTAGTTTGGGTTTCTGCCATTGACTTCAATGGCAGAGAAATGCAAAAGTGTATTTCTGTAACTCCGGTTCGGTGGGTCCCAGCGAGCTGAAAATTGGCCACCGTGTAGAATCCTCTCCGGAATGAGGATCTGGCAATTTGTAGCCCGCTCGGCCCAGCCGAACGGATTATTTTAATATATAGAATTGTGGAAATGTACTGCATTTGGTGTCTGCCATAAAAGCCCGGGAAAGATACTGGCTCTGCAGTATGTTAATGTTCAGGGGGCGACTACATGTCTACAACAGTCCCCCTGATCAAAGGCTCCCCCACCCTGATTGTATATGCTAGGGCGGAGAAGAGCAGGACTTGAGTAGTTCTGGAGGTGTTATAAATCACACTTACAGACAAAGGTTTTCCTGTCCAGAGACCCAAAAGGCAGACTAGGAGACGCCAATCTTTTGGGAGTGGGCCTAAGAAAATGGGCCCCTGATTAGAATAATGCCCACCCGTGGGCAGGTATTACCTTGCTTCCCACGTGAGCTGTCAAGGGGTAATTGGGTGTAGGTAATTGGTAACCAATGTCTGACACCCAATGTTAAGGGATAGGGCTTAAATCCCATATAAACGAGTGTAAGCTCTATGCCCAGTGTCTTCGTATGTATCCTGTATTGCTGAATGAATTGCCAATCCAGATCCTGATTGCTTTATTGCCCAAACCCTAAGTAAGTGTATATATCTTGTGTGTTATTTGTATACTCTGTGTGTTCACCTTCTTCAAGGAATAAACTTTCTTTATTATATTATGGTCGCATTCAATTCAACCCAGTTATTTTGGTGTATATTATAACCCTGCACAAGCTCCTGTGACACTGCCTACAAGGACTATATTTCTCCTGAACCAATAGAGCTGCAATAACTTTAAACTACATGATCCAAAGAAAAATCAAGAAAGTCACATTAATATTCTACACTACTTCACACCTTTTGTACAATCTCATCCAAAAGACAGCAGTGCAAGTAACGGTCCAAGCATTCTTACAAATAAGAGCAAACTTCGCAATATCTTCCGGCTGAATGTAGGAGGCAAGCACCAGCCAAATGTCAATATGATACTCATTGCCATTGCTCCCTGCAGCACTGTTTTCTGAAAAGTGAACAAAAGATAAACCATTACTATATTATGCCTCAATTTTAACTGACTTGTAGAGTAAGTATTGCTCATCTGCTAAAGTATAACCCCTTGAGTACCCAGAGACCTGCAAAGCATGCTGGTGGTGTGTAAACACAGCAAACACTTACCTTTGTGTCTCTTAGATTTCTTTTTCTTGGAGGCTGTCAACTCATTGAGGTTTAGGATGGCATCCAGCTCATCACTGCTCCCACAGTGTCCACCGTTCTCTGACGTGACCGAGAGGCTGTCTTCAGCGGGGACGTGAGAGGCCTCAAGGCCACAAAGCTCCTTCACTAAGAAAACAAAAAGGAAGCAGAGCGAGTATGGGAAAGATGAAATTAATGATGAAAAAAACAAAAACAACGAAATCAATAAACAATAGTAAGGTGAAATTCAGGAAGGGGTTAACTTCCAGTAGTTTGTGGGGTGAGATGTTTGAGTAAAGTGGGTTTGCTGCTGCAGTCCTGTGTACTGTTACCCTAAGCATTAAATACAAGCAACATCAATAATTTCGATGCCCAAAGTTTCCTTAGTTATTGTCAACATTTTAAATTGATTAAAAAAATAAAATAAAAAGGATTTAACAATCACTCTATAGACAAATGTATAATGGCTTTAGCAGGCCCTGTATAGGATGTATGCCCTTTTCCCACTGTGCAATGAAGCCTTTTCCCAATGCTAAAGACGAGATCAGCTCCATTCCACGAATGGGACTAAAAATCTTCTCCAGCGCTTGGGAAGCAGATTCACTGTATATTGAATCGGTGCTTAGAGTCTTACCTTCTTTCTGAACAGCGTTGGCTACAGCTTTTCTCATTCGTCCAGACTTCACAACAGATGGATCGGAATTGGCATAATCTGCCACTGTAACTGAAAAAAGGTGGTTTTAAAATACTTTACGGACACCGGTATACATACCTTTAAATGTCTAGGATGTTTACAGGTGTATTACTGTTACATATACAAAAGAATGACTGTAAATAAAAATAGCACTTGTGGTGCATTTGCATGTCTCAAACAGGTCTGCAACCAGGGAGTCTATGCAATGACATGCAAATGAGCGGGTGTATGTGTATATCTCCCCCCCCCCCCACCACCACTTTTGGGTCTAGTTAGTATAAGGGTTCACTGGGTTCACTGTGTGGGATCACTCAGGTTACTCCTGTCTCCCTTATGTGAGGCAGGATGATTATGAGCAGAAAGGGGTAGCCACTTTTTGTATGGCTAAGGCCCTGGTGTCGGCACTGCAAGCGCGCCTGCCAGGCTGGCGGCTTGTGCAGCCGAGTTCCCCAGTTTGCAGTGAGCTGCAGGGGGAAAGACGGGTGGAGCGTTTCAGGGGGGCGCAGCCACGAAGTCACCCGGCAGGTTCGCCCTCATTGGCTTAACCGCCAGGGGGCGTGGCCAGCGCTCCGTCGCGAGCACAGATTTCCTGTCGTCCGGGAAATCTGTTAACACAACGCGGCGGGCAAGGCAGCATGCGGGCCCGGCCCCATTGAGGGGCAGTTCTCTGCAGCAGGCACCTGGCCTAAGTCTTGTGACCAGTGATGTCACTATAGGGAGATAGAAGGGTATTTATAGCTCAAACCAGCTACCAGTGAAAGAAGCACAGTGTAACCATATTGTCTGCCACCAATTAATGTCTGAAGTGAAGTCTGTGCAAGCATTATGAACGTCTGTGAATAAAGATCGTTTGTACTATAAATGTTCCTGCCATCCATAATTTTTTATCTGCATATCCACGCCCAGCCTGAATAGGTATGAGAGACTGTGCGTGTGTGTATGATATATAGATAAGTTATGGTGGGTGAAAAAGGGGACGAAAATCCCTCCACCATAAAGCATACAGCAAATCCATCAAAACTCAGGCTGTTCTGAAAGCGGTGTAATGCAGCGAGCATAAGCTTAAAAAGGGTTCCATGTAAAATGGATTTGAGGTAAAAGGTGACACTGTGTACTCATTTGCATGTCATTTCCCAGAATCCATTGCTGCAGTGCAAGCACTGTATGCTAGGTCAGGGCTGCGCAAACTGGGGGGCGGAGATTTGTCTGAGGGGGCGCGGGCGGTTGCAGAAGTCCCGCGCTCTTCCCCCAGGCATTTAAATTAAATGCCGGGGATCGCGTGAGGCCTCTGCAACAATAACACTTACCGGGATTCAGATGCTGTGACACGTCTCCATGGCAACGCAGCATGACGCCACGGGTCACGTGACCTGACAACGTGACCCAGAGCGTCATTTGACGCAGCTGCGAGGTAGGAGGGGGGGCGCAAACAGGAAGTGTGTGCAACCCTGTGATAATTGCGAAAGTCAGGTTTGCAGACCTGTCTAAGACGTGAATGTTTTGACAAGTGATATTTTTATTTGGTGTGTATGTGTGTGTCTGTATATATGTGTGTCATACACACACACACAAATCAATAGGTACAGGGTGGGTATAGTGGGCCCAGGTGGGTGGTTAGGTCTCCCTGGTGGGTTGCGGGAGAGGGTGGGTTAACCCCTTAATTACTATAGAAAAAACAGGCTCCAGGGCACTCCTAAACCAATCTAATTCTTTTCAGAGTGTAAAGAACCAAAAAAGGGAGCCCCAAAAATACATTAAGATGAAAAATATTTATTGCAACATATAGGAGGTGCGAACCACAGGGGAGGGAATGGGGGTGGGGACGGGGAACCCTCGCGACTGCTAAATAGGTAGGGAGTGATGGTGCTACTATCAGGGGTAATAATGGGTAAACAACGACGAGAAACAGAACCCCAAGGAGAGCACTCAAACACTCAAGTGAACAGGTGTACAGGTGGATGGTATATGGGTGAATGAGGAATGGGTAAATTAAAACACTTTATTAAGAGTCGTAACTCAATAAAAATAAAATAGAACGCTGTAGATCAAAGTATAATACTTCTGTGTGAGCCAATATAACAGCGAATTTGTAAAAACGGACCGGATGTGGTAATAAGGATAGCCAATGTACTCTCCTTACTAAAAGGGCGGTGGTAATAGTACAAGGGTCAAATAGCAAAGCTATGATCCTATCTATGCCTGTAGTCAGTGAAGTTAACCACAGAGTGTGTGGAGAGCCTCACTAAAGGTATAGGTGAAGCCCTGCCTCAATGAGGTAACCAGCTTATGGTATAGAAAGCTAGTCCCTATAGTGAGACACTGAATGGTCTTAGTGTTTAGTATCTGGGTGTGCACTACAGGCTTAATGCCTATAAGTGCAGTATATAATCAGCATTCAAATACACTCCCAGTGGCATATAGATGAAATAAATCTACCTGCCAGTAAGTTGCACACATATACAGTGAATAGACCATAACAGGCAGGATCAGAGGCTGTTGGAACAGCGCACAAGTAGTGCCTGTTTACACGTAGTGTCCAGTATTGCGGACAGTAAGGTACATCCGACCGTGGTAGCAGACCTAGAGACTAGGTATTGGCTGGACGCCCTCAGACTAATGCAGGGTGCTTGTAAGTATACCGGCCAAAGTAAGCTGCTACATTAAAAAAGATGCATATTACTGCACAAGCATAGCTCCACACGGGGAGCTACTAGGGACGGACGCTCTCCGATCACAAGTCCCCGCCCCTCTGACGTAATGACGTCAACTGCCGCCGTCGTACGTTTCGCTGGTGCGTGCTTTGTCAAGGCTGAACGGGAGCGCCTGTCATGCCCCCGGTATTTATCAGGTAAGCAACCATCTGATTGGTTGAAGTGCGTTCCCTGCAAGTTACACAGTAGAAGTGATCACGCATCGTGGGGCACCCACTTCAATGCCTCATATGTATATTGCGGGAGAAACACATCACTAACATACTGATCTAGTCGCTGTAGCATAGGCTTAGAGTATAAAGCCACCAGGACAGAAACTAGCAAAGTACAATGCTAGACGTAATGAGGGTCAGTTAAATGAAAGGACCATTCAGTGTCTCACTATAGGGACTAGCTTTCTATACCATAAGCTGGTTACCTCATTGAGGCAGGGCTTCACCTATACCTTTAGTGAGGCTCTCCACACACTCTGTGGTTAACTTCACTGACTACAGGCATAGATAGGATCATAGCTTTGCTATTTAACCCTTGTACTATTACCACTGCCCTTTTAGTAAGGACAGTACATTGGCTATCCTTATTACCACATCCGGTCCGTTTTTACAAATTCGCTGTTATATTGGCTCACACAGAAGTATTATACTTTGATCTACAGCGTTCTATTTTATTTTTTATTGAGTTACGACTCTTAATAAAGTGTTTTAATTTACACATTCCTCATTCACCCATATACCATCCACCTGTACACTTGTTCTCTTGAGTGTTTGAGTGCTCTCCTTGGGGTTCTGTTTCTCGTCGTTGTTTACCCATTATTACCCCTGATAGTAGCACCATCACTCCCTACCTATTTAGCAGTAGCGAGGGTTCCCCTTCCCCGTCCCCACCCCCTCCCCTGTGGTTGGCACCTCCTATATGTTGCAATAAATATTTTTCATCTTAACGTATTTTTGGGGCTCCCTTTTTTTGGTTCTTTACACTCTGAAAAGAATTAGATTGGTTTAGGAGTGCCCTGGAGCCTGTTTTTTCTATAGTAATTAAGGGGTTAACCCACCCTCTCCCGCAACCCACGAGGGAGACCTAACAACCCACCCGGGACCACTATACCCACCCTGTACCTATCGATTTGTGTGTGTTTGAGTGCTCTCCTTGGGGTTCTGTTTCTCGTCGTTGTTTAACATATAGAGGTGAACAATAAAATACCTCCTTAATTACTATAGCGGTTAATAACCGTTAAGGTGGTTAAGGGTTATGGGGCCATTAGATTGTATTTTTTATTGTATTGATTCTGGCAACGGAGGGCATGGACGGTTATGAGGACGTCCGTCATGCTGGAAGGGGTGAGTGCACGTTTTATTCACTTTATGCCGCTGGTTGATGCTACATAGTTACATAGTAGATGAGGTTGAAAAAAGACATACGTCAATCAAGTTCAACCTATGCTAAATTTAGACAACAGATACTTTATCCTATATCTATACTTACTTATTGATCCAGAGGAAGGCAAACAAAAAACCCCAATAAGGGGACAAATAAATTCCTTCCTGACTCCAAGAATTGGCAATCGGATTAATCCCTGGATCAACATCCTTCCCATGTTTACTTATTTGGTATATCCCTGTATACCTTTCCTTTCTAAAAAGATGTCCAACCTTTTTTTGAACAATAAATTTGTATCTGCCATCACAGTCTCCATGGGTAATGAATTCCACATTTTAACTGCCCTTACTGTAAAGAACCATTCCCTTTGTTGCTGGTGAAATCTCCTTTCCTCCAACAAAGGGATGCCATCAAGTCCTTTGTACTGCCCGTGGGTTGAATAGTTATTTTGAAAGCTCCTTGTATTGTCCCCGAATATATTTGTATATAGTTATCATATCCCATCTCAGACACCTCTTTTCTAACGTAAATAAATCTAATTTAGCTAGCCTCTCCTCATAAGTTATAATGTCCATCCCCTTTATTAATTTGGTGGCTCTTCTCTGCACTCTCTCTAATTCCAGAATGTCTATTCTAAGGAGTGGTGCTCAAAATTGTACTCCATATTCAAGGTGTGGTCTTACTAATGCTTTGTACAGGGGCATAATTATGTTTACTTCCCTTCCATCCATTGCCCGTTTGACGCAAGATAAGATCTTGTTTGCCTTTGCAGCTACTGCATGACTTTGGGCACTATTGCTAAGCCTGCTGTCTACAAGCACTCCTAAATCTTTCTCCATCAAGGATACCCCCAATGTATCCCAATTTAATGTGTAAGTCGCCAGTTTATTCTTGCATCCAAAATGCATAACCTTACATTTATCTGTATTAAACCTCATCTGCCATTTATCTGCCCACATTTTCAGTCTCTCCAAGTCCTTCTGGAGAGAAATTACATCCTGCTCCAATTCTATTACCTTACACAATTTAGTATCATCAGCAAAGATGGAGACTTTGCTCTCGATGCCAACATCAAGGTCATTAATAAACAAGTTAAAAAGCAGGGGTCCCAGTACCGATCCTTGAGGTACTCCACTCACGACTTTAGCCCAACCTGAAAAACTTCCATTTATGACAACCCTCTGTTGTCTATCCTTCAACCAGTTTTCAATCTAGGTGCATACATTACGGAGTTCAATTCACTTTATTTTGTACACCACCCTCGTGTGGAACCGTATCAAAAGCTTTTGCAAAATCTAAGCAAAATCAACTGCATTACCCTGGTCTAAATTCCTACTTACCTCCTCAAAGAAACGAATAAGGTTACTTTGGCATGATCTATGATTCATAAATCCATGCCGACTATTACTAATTATTTGGTTTTCCATTCCTGAATATTATCCTGTATTAAACCTTCAAGTATGGTTTTACATATCAGGACATAACAATCATCTGTTCCTTCCAGACAGTATAAAGAACGCTAGATGGCGCTCTACTACACCCAAAAAACAGTGATGTGCAATAATATATCAATGATATTTAACAAACAATATGTATAAACAGTGAACAGTAATATAAACAAATAATTAAGTGAAAAAGTCTAGGAGATGCACTGTTGATGTAAATCCAGGGGAGCGTCGCCGAGTGCCCAAAAAAGAAGAAATGTGGATAGTGTAATACAGTAAAAAACGTAATAGTAAATTAGTAAAGCGCTTCCAAATTCCTACTCACAAAGTAGAAAAAAGAGCATGTGCCAGTCTGGAACTATAATTCACCCCGGTCTGGAAGGTGTGGTATATAAGTCAGCAATCTCAGAGAAAAGAGAAAACAGCCATGGTGCAGATCAAAATGACAAAATTTATCAATAAAAAGCTCACAAATGGAGGCTTACAGCAGTCTGAGAAGTAAAAGCATTGAACAGCTGGGTCTTTAGTGCGTCGCAACTCTCACCGCCCGGTACACACTGTTGCAGCTCTCGCATGCGTCACTTTCGGATCGTGACGTCACAGTTCACCGGAACGGAGGACACCATCAAGGATCCCACTGCTTTTCGCCTATTCTAAGATGGCTAACGAGCCGGACTCTCCGCGTTTCGACGTAATGACGTCTTCATTATTGATAAATGTTGTCATTTTGATCTGCACCAAGCCTGTTTTCTCTTTTCTCTGAGATTGCTGACTTATATACCACACCTTCCAGACCGGGGTGAATTATAGTTCCAGACTGGCACATGCTCTTTTTTCTACTTTGTGAGTAGGAATTTGGAAGCTCTTTACTAATTTACTATTACGTTTTTTACTGTATTACACTATCTACATTTCTTCTTTTTTGGGCACTCGGCGACGCTCCCCTGGATTTCCATCAACAATCATCTGTTCCTTAGCAGGTCTTAAAATTAGGTAAATAGAACCTCAGATGAACAACAACACATGACATATTACACCGTCATGATTTATTTAACATAAATAAAGCCAAAATGGAGAAGCCATGTGTGAAAAACTAAGTACAGGCATACCCCGCATTAACGTACGCAATGGGACCGGAGCATGTACGTAAAGCGAAAATGTACTTAAAGTGAAGCACTACCTTTTTTCCACTTATCGATGCATGTACTGTACTGCAATCGTCATATACGTGCATAACTGATGTAAATAAGGCATGTGTAACAGGCTCTATAGTCTCCCCGCTTGCGTACACCTTCGGTACAGGTAGGGAGCTGGTATTGCTGTTCAGGACATGCTGACAGGCGCATGCGTGAGCTGCGTTTGCCTATTGAGCGATATGTACTTACTCGTGAGTGTACTTAAAGTGAGTGTCCTTAAACCGGGGTATGCCTTACTGCTTCCATAGGACGCCCTTGAGCGGTAAATTCAAATTTGCTTGCTCGCTCACGCTGGCCACACATTGCCACAATGTTTCCTCGTGGCCAGCGTGAACGCGCCCGCTCGCTCAGCGCCACCCTGGACGAGGCCTTAGAGCCATTGCTTACAACTCCAATAGATACTGGTAGTGGGATGGAGCCGGGGTTTACGTTCTACATCTGGGGATGGAAACATGCAAACTTTAATTGATTCATTTTTTTTATTAAAGTACTGTATTAAGCTTCCTACAGCGTTATGGTCTGCAAATAAATGTACCAACATTAAAAAAAAAAAAAAAAGAAGCGCTTAAGGTATACTGTACAACCATCACGTTTTATCATTGAGGCCTGCAGGGGCCACCAGTACTGCAGTAATTATAAGGGCAAGTAAGCCCACGTTCCTCCAGTTAATGTCACCGCCCCCTCCTGTCACACCGGATTCCTTCACCCCCCCCCCCCCCCTGGCCTAACTCGTTATATGGGCCTATTCATCCATTAATTCCCAGTGTCCTGTAACTCTACTACCTTCCTACTGTACCTCTCTGTGAGCTCATGTCGTCGGCTCGAAACTTTAGCCGTTTTCTGTACCCTTTCTTGGGCATGTTGGCGGCGGCTGGTCAGGCGCTGCGGTCGCACGGGCTCTAGCTATAGGGAGACCGGCCCTGGCCATGACTCGAGTTGGCGTGGCAAAGAGAGGGGAGGAGAAAACAACAGGCACCCGCCGGTCTCCTCGGCCATCATGGAACCGCGCAACTCCCGCGAGACCTCCGTGACGTTCCTGATCACAAAGCGTGGATATCTTGCCCAGGCGCGCTTGTTTCCTCGTCCAGTTGGTACAGCGTCACTTACAACTATCGCCCCCCCTCCCGGCGCGCTATCCATTGATACCAGGGGAGGGGTTTAGCTTTACATAAACTGTACTGTGTTAAAGACGCCTCTTGTTCTTATGTACGTGATGTCACATGCTATACATGTTATATTGCAGTACGACACTGAGTAGTATTAAAGCAACGCAGATGTTCTACTGTTTGATGCAATACTTGTAAACCTGCCTGGTCCTGCACACTGTGTATCGAGTAATACAAATAAGCAAGAAGTGACCCACTATGAGTGCTATAGGCATGCCATTACCCAGAATCCCATGCCTGCATTGGAAGCACTGTTTGCTGTAAGATGATGTGGTACATAAGGCTTGGGACTTGTCTGAGACTGGGTGTGCTCATGAGTGTTCTTTATCATTGCTGTACTCTGTATGGTGAAGGATTTTTCTCGCTTGTACTCACCTTAAATTATCTGGGTAACTGATCTGTTGAAACAATATATTAAAAACTATGATTTCATATATTTTAAATACAGTCCAAATGTTTGTAAAAATATTTGAAATAATGGATAATTCAAAGGTTGTATTACATATTTAAAAAGGCCGATGGTGGTGGGTTCTTGCTGTCTGATGGCAAGAAGATTGCCGCTAGGTCAACCAACTGTCTATATTGTCATGGGTTCCCAGCTGCTAAATGCTGACTGAGTAACCTTGGTGTTGTCCTTGATTGCGACTTGACTCTTAAACATCAGGTATCAGCTGTCATCAAATCCTCATTCTTTCACAGAGGAACATAGCCAATATTAAGCACTTAATTCCCCCAGATCTTCCTACGCTAGTTCATTCCTTTGTGTCCTCACACATGTGTAGCCCTGTGTGGTTTGGGCTATAGGTCTGCCCTCCTCCTGGACGCAATACCTGTGTAAGGGCAGGTTTGCCAGGAGTAATCATGGGTTTTCCCCACCTCTTGCAGTACAGTAGGTGGGCGAAGGCAGTGTCATCAGGCTCTGTCCAATTAGAGACACAGGGTGGTGCCTGCTGGAACTGCTTATTGTACTGCTGTTTCCAAAGTTAGTGAGTCTGTCCCCAGAGTGAGTGGGACAAGGGTGATCCAGACCTAGCTGCCAGGACTGGCAGGCTTGAGGCCTCCCTACGGGGAGTGAGTGGATGAACCCCATACCTCCTATCCTGCCTAGAGGATAGTGGAAGAGCAAGGCCCACTCTTGATGCCCTTGGCTGGGAGTGAGGTCAAGGACATCCTGGAGGAGGACAGCCTGCTGTGTGAACTGGCTGCTAACTAGGAGAAGAGACCAATAAAGACCTGCACTTTTAATTACACTTCACTCTCAGGCAGGAGTATATCGGGAGGAGGGGACGGAATATTCTCTTGTAGATACTTCACCCCATACAGCTGGGGGCTGCAGGAGATGGAGGTGCTGCACCAGTAGGAGAGATGGAAGCACAACCCCAGAAGCCTGTCCTGGTCGTCCCCTATACCATCTTGCAGGAGACTCATAGCCCCCTGTTGCCAGCAGGTATGCACCACACAGACACGTAGCCTGAGCTTTAGATCCCCAAGGAGACCCCATCTGAGATTGGGGGGAGGGGGGAAAGGGTTACATAGGGTTGCCACATTTAAGTTTTTATAATATGGGACAACAGCGGTACTGGTTTTCAGAGACACATACAAATACAAAAAATGTCCCCGGCGCAAAGTGTGGTGATGATAATTACAGTACCATATCGAAAGACAGTCCTGTTTGAAAAGTCAGTCCTGGTAGTAGAATGATTCATCAACAATGTGAGGTAGATTTTCCTCTAGGCGTGTTCCCTTATGTTGTCTGCAATGACAGATAAAGAAAACACACCATTGCGCAGTATACAGACTCAATTGCCCCAACCTGAAGAGGAAAATCCCTACTTACAGGATATTTTCTTGTTCATTCGGGGGAGAGAATCTGTTCTTTAGCTCTTTTCCTCCACCTTGATCTCCACGGGCCCCTCGTGGTTCCTAAGGTGGCTCTCTTCAACTCGGTCTGCGTCGTCCCAGTAGCAGCATACACCGCAACAACCGTGGTTGGAGAAAATTGAAAGACAGCCCGAGGTCTGTGTGGACTGGTAGTCTGATGTAAAAAGTCTGCCTCGTGCAAGACACCACAACGGCCGTTGTGAGTGCCCGCGAGTTATTATTAGATCTTCTCTGCAGTCTCTGCTCCTAGGAGGGGGATTTAACGTGCAGCAGCTCTGACACCTTGCGTGGCGTCCGCGAGGACAGGAGAAGAGGAAAAAGCGAAAGGCGGTTGCCGTTTCCACACCAAGGCCAAAGCGACAGGCTAAGGCCAATAAAGAAAACCTTCTGCTGACCCCAAAGGCTAAGGGTTTTAATAGACGTCAGCCTTATTATGTCAAGAAGAAATACGGTGATGTACTCTCAACACAAAACAAATGGCAGCCAACCCATCGAACCCGCAGACCACCACCTCCCATACGCTTCGACGACTCTGCCGCCGCTGTCCCGGAAATCTTCAGCCCGGGTTCTCCAGTCCTCGTCCTTGATGCTGCCGCCGCCCTCCCAGAAACCCACAGGCCATCTTCTCCAGTTCTATTCGACGGCACTGCTGCTGGTGCCTCTGAAATCCACGGGTCACTTTATCCTTTGCGCTTAGACGACTCTGCCGCTTCTCGCCCGGAAATCCAAAGGTCACTTTCTCCATCCCTCTTCGACGACGCTGCTGCTTCTCCTCTACCGGATATCCACA
The DNA here is from genome assembly GCA_036426205.1 of Ascaphus truei. Lineage (NCBI taxonomy): Eukaryota > Metazoa > Chordata > Amphibia > Anura > Ascaphidae > Ascaphus > Ascaphus truei. The sequence continues at coordinate 187,404 of WSYH01000565.1, forward strand.
GGTCACCTCCTCCACCCTTCTTCGACTACGCTGCCGCTTCTCTCCATGGAACCCCCATCTCATCCTCCGTAGCACCCATCCACCCAGATGTCCACACGCCATGCACAAGAAGCAGCTCGTTAGACCGGATGCTGAATGGGATAAGTGTGGATATCCCCATGGACTCCATTATGCTGACAAAGATAGATCTGCTTCTGGAGACCATGCTAAATATGGAGCAACGGATGCTACATATGGATCAACGGATGGATCGACGGATGGAGAAGATAGAGGCTGACATAGCGGGGATACATCATTTGCTCGGTGTTCATGCCCCTGTTTCCCCGACGCCGGAGCAGGAGGGTGGCATGGATGTGATGAATGGGAGCATCGACACCCTTCCATCACCAAGCGCACCCCCTCAACCAGAAGATTTAGTGTACATGTATGCCGTTGAGGAGGACATGACAACCCCGTCAAGACCACGCCAGGAGACAACACGGTGACCAAGACAGGAGGAAAGCTTCCCCCCAGACAACCTACCCTCGCCGCCGCCACAAGCACACCCGCTCACAGAAGACCTACATTCGCTAGCATCGATACGGTGCCCAACATCACCCTGCGCGATCTGCCACCGGCACTCAGGGAGAAGTATAGGGTGATGAGTGCTGGTGCACCCCACAAGTATGCTTTGTTAATTTTTAAGCACCATGAGTCCTACTTGTTGTACTGCGACTGGGCCTTCAAAGTGAACTACAAAGGAAATCGCGTAAAAAAGGCGCTTCCTGACAATTTAAGAAAGACCATTCTGGAGGAATTGCGGCGCTTTTATTCAATTACAGATCCTGTAATGAAAGGCGTTCGAGACTGCATTAATGGCGTTTTGCGCCATGCAAGGCATCGGCCATGGAAGGACAATCTGGTGGGGTACGCATTTGAGTGAGTGTTCAACTGTTGAAAATGTTTGATAAATGTTTTGTTCCAGTCCCCGAGGGCCACAATCAGGCCCGGTTTTCAAGGTTGTCCTGAAAACTGGGCTTGTTTGCTGCCCTTGAGGACTGTAGTGGTGCAGGCCTGACTGACTGTTCTGCACAACATCCCACTGCAAATGTTTTGACTTGCCGTTCTTGTGTAAAGGAGATGTTCCGTTTTGTATATTTTATGAATAAAGATTTTTTTTAATCACAGGTAAGACCATACTGTTGTGCTGAACTGTACTGTACATGTGTTGACCTGCTGTACTTAAATAAAGGAGATGTTGTTGTGTGTTTTTTAACTTGTATTTATA
>WSYH01005452.1:0-44442 GCA_036426205.1 Ascaphus truei
AGCCTCCCACCCCTTGCCCCCTCAAAAATCCTTTGAAGTCAGGGACCCCCTGTGGGGGGGGACATTTGTCCCTGGTGTTATGTTTATTTCTTGCAGTATAACCTTGTTTGTAAGTGTGAGTTTTAACTCTCACAACCCACCCAGTTCCTGGTCCCGCATACACAATTAGGTAATTATGCCTTGGATCCCAGGCTATGTTTCTAGCAAGCTTTCTGCTTGCTAGCAAGTGACCCATCCTGAGTGTCAATACATTGTTGGTTCTTGTATGCATAACTTTGTTCCTTATGCCTTACAAAGCAGGCAAGAAACCAAGCATCCTGCCTGTACATTTTTAACTGGGCAACAGAAAGGCACTTTATCAAAAATAAAAACATCTGTTTTCCCTTATGGAACAAAGTTATATTGTTAATGGGTGTGTTCTTGGGGTGTTACCCTGAGGCTGCACACCAACAATGCAGGGTTCTGGCTCACCTTCCGTTCCTACATTAGCGTCTTAATGGAACGGCTCCCGTTATATTCCGCCCTGCAGGATAGTGACTAGCGCTCCAAATGGGGCACAAGCATATCAATATATTAACCCCTTAAGAAGGAACCCCATTGTGTGTGTTACTGCCAGACACTGAGTATAACAATAATACCTGGGAGCAGGGAATATTACATTTTACATCCCATGTTATACACAATGGGTTGAATCACATTTCTGTCACCTCAGCCCAGTTAACAACCCTGGTCCTCCCTGGTGAAGTAGAGGGTGGCCATTGGGGTGTAACCCCTTAATATATTAAAAACTTAAAAAATAAAATTTAAACCTTAATTTTAAAAACGGGCCAAAATCCTCAAACGAACGTCACACCCCCTAAACCCTTCAAGTTTCATGGGGGCAAGGATAGTTTAATTCAGTCTATTCTTGATTCCAGGAGGACGAGGGGTTCGAGTACAATATTCTGGTTCACTGGAAGGGCTTTGGTCGAGAGACAGTCTCTGGGTACCCTACCATCAAATACCTGCCCCAGAACTAGCTTAGACTCTTTCACTCCAAATTTCCCCACAAGCCATATGGAGTCGTCCTGAGCCGTCCTCAAGGGGGGGGGGGGGGGGTACTGGTAAGGTCCCGGGGGAACACCTCTCTCTAAGGGGGTTCCTCCCGCGCCTTACTACCCCCGCTCCTCTCTGCCTGCCCGCCGGCCGCGTGCGTTATCTTCCTGCTCCCCGCTTCCCCAGCGGCTACTGATTTGATCCTCCCTCGTGAAGAGTTCCCGCCCCCAGCTGAGGCCGCGCGCACCTTTCCCAGGCTGCGCCAACACCTGATGCGCGTGCAACCGCTCACAAGCTGCACATCTAGATCACAGCTTGTGGTAAGTTTTTCTTTCTCCTACCAATCCATATCTTCCCTGGGGCCGCTCCCCCTCGTTACTTCCCCTCTCCCCTATTGGTCCTTCCTCCTACTTATACCTTGCTCAGCCATTCATTCTTTGGCTGAGCATAGCTTTGTATGACCTGTGTTAACCACATTCGTGCCTGCCTCAGGTCCTGTCCTTTGTGTCCTCCTTAGTGATCCCTTTGGTTCCCGACCGGCCTGCTATGGATCCGCTCTGGACTTCTAAAACCCTTGGTTCTTGTAATCCTTACCTAACTCCCAGTCTCTGGACCCCCCGACCTCTTACCCGTTTGCGGATTCCCGACCTAACTCACTCCCAGCTCTGTACCCCAGGCTCTCTTTACACACCTATCTTCTGGAACCTCCCTTCTCGTCTGGCAGTAATCTTCTCTTATCTTATACTCCCAACGTTTCCAGATGCTATTTTCCACGTTCCCGGAGGCGTGTCCCCGTAGCTGGTGGGTGCAAGTTTGTTACCCATTTTCACCTTAGTTTCGGGGGTCCCTCCTTGTCCGGGTGAGGCACAGCGTACAGCATGAAGTGATTCGATGCATTGTGTACATGTCAACATGCAATGTTATGGAGTTTCCAATTGCGAACCGACATCAAAAGAAGGGAGGTCACAAAGTAACATGTCACCAATTACCAAACCGCTACCTTTACGTTTGATCTTCGTTACACATTACAAGCATTGTATAATATATAGCAACAATTCTATCCTTGATTCTGTAATGGTTGAAATGTGTTCCATCATATAATAAATTTGAAGCACACTTAAGTAACATGTTTCAATATTATGTGACCCTGTTCCTTTAGATTGAGTATAATGATTGTTTCCCCTGACACATCAAACATTAAGACTAATGTGCACCAATAATCATAACATATAAAAGTCCAATGTTTCTGGGCCAATAATAAACGTAAAGCGGCTGGACACGATGAGTACATGACCTCGAACTGGTAAAATTTTTTTGCCAGCCATTTTTATTTATGCAATAGACGTAAACAGTCCCTATAATGTTTATATGTCCCCCCGCCCATTGACTCCATTGATGTAGAGATGAGGTTTTTTTCTAATTGCCTCCCCGTCAAACCTGCCGATCTTCTCCCCTCCAACTGTCGAACTTTCGTTGGCGGCACCAATTGCCGATGAAATCTCCATTTCTGAGGTGCGAGCAGCACCGAAACTGATCGGGCTACTTGATCAAATACAGCCATTTCAAAAGTGCCTATAAGGGGTTCTAGGCAGCCGCATGCCGATAATTTTTTATCGCACGAAACTGCCGATGTGAGCACTTATCGGCGCTTACTGAATCTCAAACAAATTTTGGCGGGAAAATGGCCGATAAAACCTTATCGGCGCTTACTGCATGAGGCCGTAGTCTTTTTAGAGCCTGCACCAAACACTGTGTTTAAATATTTTCTATTTCTTTTTATATCCCTTGTATTTTAGATCAATTAATTTGGCACTCATTTTACCCCCTCACTTCTTCTTACCTGCCGAGAGGCCATAAATCTGTATTTACAAACTGCCCAGACTTTTCAACAGACGGCCTGTATGTTTCCTCCACCTCCACCCAATGTCATACTTTCACACATCCTTGTAGGGAATGTATCTAGAGCAGGGCCTGCCAACTCGTAAGTGAGAAGGGCCGAACTGCTCCAGGAAAAAAATTTTTGGCCGCAGGGTTACATCTCATCATCATCCTCTCCTCTCCTCCATCACCTCTCATTCATCATCATCATCCTCATCCCCCTCCCTTCAATAATTGACACACTCTCTCGCCCCCCCCCTCAATATGACACACGCTAAAATCTCCCCCCTCCCCCTCAATATTACACTCTACCCCGTCCCCTCACTATGACACACTCTAAAAAACCCCTACCCCTCCCCTCAATATGACACACGCTCCCCCTCCCTCAATATACACCTCTCTCTCCCCCTCCCCTAAATGACCCTTCTCCCCTCCCCTAAAATACACACTCTCCCCTCCCCTAATGATGACACTCTCTCCCATTCACCCCCCGCCCCTCATATGAACCTCTCTCCCCCTCCCTCACTTGACACTCTCTGTCTCCCTCCCCTCAATATGACACTTTTCTCTCCTCCCCTCATATGAACTCTTCCCCTCCCCTCAATATTCCACTCTCCTCTCCATCCCTCCCATCAATATACACTCTCGTCCCTCCCCTCATATACACTCTCCCCCTCCCCTAAATGACACTCTCGCCACTCCCATAAATGATACTGTCTCCCCTCCCTCCCACTCAATATGACCCTCTCTCCCCCCTGCAACTCACATCAATCCCTCCACTGCACCTCACATGTCAGCAGCCCCCCCTCACATCGCAGCCCCCTCACATGTCAGCAGCCGAGCCCCCCCTCAATGCGTCAGCCAACCTCACAATTCAGCAGCCCCCTCACATGTCACCAGCCCCCACCAGCCCCAGCCCCCCTCCATTCACCACCCCCCTCTCACATGTCAGTATCCCCCCCTCAACATGCAGCAGCCCACCCCCCTCACATGTCAGCTAGCCCACCCCCCCTCAACAGTCACACAGGGGCAGCCACCCCCCCACCAGGCAGCCCGTTTGTCACACCACCCCATCACACACCCCCCGACCAGCCCTTTTTCACAACCACCCCCCCACCAGCCCTTTTTTTCACAGACACACAGTACACAAACAGACCACAGACACACAGACACACAACCCACAGAACACACGACACCAGACACACGTCTCACCTCTTTTAGATCACACACTCTCCCCCGGTACTAGCCCCAAGCCCCGCACCCGGCATCCAGCTATGCAAAAAAAAATCACTGCTGCCGATCCTCCTCAATTGCTGCTGCTGCCGCCCCCCGGGCCGCACCGCCAACCCGCGGGGGCGGAGGAGGAGAGGGAGGAGGAAGGGGGGAAAATTCACCTTTTTCAAACTTTTTTTTAAAACTTTTTTAAAAATTTATTTAATTAACTGGCCGCCCGCGGCCGGAGTCATCGGGGCGGTAGCCGCCGAGAGGCCAGCGGCCGTATGTTGTGTCAGGCCTGATGTAGAGAAACTTGCAGATTTGAATTAAACCGTGTTTGGTCAAGTCCTTTCTCTTACACCAAAGCAACTAGCATGTTACTTAATCTAATGAAACTAGATATTGTGGCTGTAACCAAGTTCTACTTTTATTGATTAAATTCAATATTCCTACTTAGTGAAATGATACAACATTATGCATAAACATCTGCTACATGACACTTGTATAACATAACATAACTCAATTACTGGAACAATTAGCCATGCTTCATGAAGGGAAAACTAGACAAACTTAACTTCTCTTTTTGATTTTTCGATACATTGTTGGGAGGTTTCAACTTAATGATACAATCATTTTTCTATTTCATTGGCCAGTAAAAAAGTTCTTTTTGACCCTGTTGTCATTTGTATCAATATACCTACCTTTGGTTTATAATCTTCATCCTTTTGATTCATTTTACCAGTTTCATACTTTGTTCCGCTAGAAAAATTAAAAACAAAAAATGTTACTTTTTTTTTGCGGGCCTCACAAAAAATGTGGGAGGATTACTATCTATTCTACAAGTGTGATTTATAATTTACTTCAATCTCCCAGCTTCAAACGAAAGCACAATCCTTGCACTAGATATTCAAAAGGGAAACCTCCAAAGGAACTAGTATCACAAACAGGTCTTTTAGGGGAAAATTAGCGCACAGGACTCTAATTTTAACACATGTGTTTTAAGTACGATTCCTTTGAGAAGCGTTATATTATTATTTATAAAAAATATTTTTACAGGGAAGTCATAGATTGATAGTTACCCCTCGCGTTTTCAAGTATGTACCACCTATGTAAACTAATATTGTTTATAGTTAATTTTTATGGTATCTGTCTCGGTTGATTGCCGATCATTTAAACACATATACTGTAGTGTCCTAAATATGAGGGGGAAAAGTTATTTTTTCTATTTCTTTTCTCATATTGTCGCAGATATAGATGTCCCTGATTACCACCTGATTTGTAGGTTTTCTACTGTTTGGCAAGCCTTTCCCACCTGAATTTTTCAGGCACTAATATAAAAGGGGCAGACAAAGAAAAACGATCCTATCTGGAAGCCAGAGGGTCACCGGTGCTGACTTACTCGATAGTGTCACTCGCCCTCTTTTCCTTCCAAGCACGCCACGGTCTGTTTCTTTTCTTACTTTATTGTTGGAGAAGCAGGGAAAACAGTCTCTTGTGTAGAGGTTGTAGGTCTAAATATCTCTGTGTGTGCTTAGTAGTAAAAGGGGAGTGACAAAAGATATCTCTGCGGGGTGGCACCCAGGTAGGCGTGAAAAGGCACATTACAGGGGTATTACAAATCCAGGTCTCACGGTCCAGAGGAATGGTGGAACAGGAAATGGGCAATTATGCTGTGGTAGTAAGATAGTTCCTGGGGACAGACCATCTTTGGGCAAGAGCAGAGGGGGAGAGAGCAGACTAGCCCATTTGAGAGAAAGGCTGGGGCTGCTATGGCAACTCACAGGAGTGTCTGGGTAGCTCACATGTGCAATAATGTGCTCTTATTACACAGCTGCTGGGAATAGGGAAGTGCACTGTATATCACACCCGCACTGTGTTTGTGTACATAGCCAACACTACAGCTATCACTAAGAACGACAAGCAGGGCCTGGCGAGGAAAGGGGGGGGTGTGAACAGAAGTGGCAGATAGGGGTATTTCTTGTTTCCATGACACTCCCCGTCTGGTACTTTAGATAACCACTATTAACAGGCTATTGGACACATAGGTGCATGCAAAACATAACATACAATGCAAAGGTCCATATTCCCATAGCGAGGTGATACCGGGCCGGTACCCACTGGCATCAAGTCCTTTGGCCAACCTTCAGTAAGGGAAGCCAGTGGATGCACAGCTCTTGGTTAGCTTGGATGCACCACAAGGTCCTTTTGTAAGAGTCTCTTCACTGTTTCCTTTTAGCCTTATTTATGAGAAACAGGTCCTTTGTCTCTGTAGTTTTATCCACAGAGTACATCCCTGTAAGTGTGCCAGTCCGTAGGTCAGCTGTCCGCCCTATCACCTGGCGTTCTGAGAGGAGATGGCTTTTGGTTTCCTTGCGAAGCGGATCACCACTTTCTGGAAGACCTAGGTTTCGAATCAGCCATTAAAGAGGGCGTCTCCATGAGGAACTCCCGAGCGTGATGCTGGTTGAACATTCCCCCCACAACCCCGGATTGATCGGGTTCCTGGGGTGTAAGCCCAGGTGATTGGAGGTACGCCGACTGTCAGGTAGCTTGTTACAGTGTAATTTATATATATATATATTATAGATATATACCTGGGTTTGAACTGGGACGAGACTTAGATACTGCTGCGACACCACTTTATTCGAGCAAATCCCAGTATGTAACCGGCAGATACCTGGATCTCCTCTCCTCACCTCTGACAAGCCCCCATGCGTTTGCTTCCGCCATGGTAATGCCTGGCTGACGGCTGCTGAATTGTTAATTATACTGAGTAGTTTCATAGGCTGCATGCTTCGCGGGTATACCATATGGCATAATTTCATGATGTAATGCAGTTATTATATATAATACTGTGCAGTATTGCGCCAGCCGGAATAAAATCTTCACCCCTGCGTGGAAAATAACGCAATGCCCCCACTCCCTCGGGCAGAAACATTCCAAAACCTCAATACACCCCGAGTATACCAATTCGTGGACTAGCCGAGCTCGAATAAAGTGGTCCCCATGTATGAATAAATATAAATTTATCCTTGATAAAGTTAACACAGCGATATCAAAATAACAACAAAATATAGACACTTACTTACAGATAGGACAGAAGGCCATCATACCCAGACTTGGCCACCTTCTCTCTCCCTATTTCAGTTGAATACCAGCAAAACAGGGCAGGACCCATCATGCATGAAGTCATTTGCATGAATGACAATGACAACATGAAGGCTTTGCATGAACAACATGGACTAAGGGTGGCTCTGATTTATATTCATTTTAACCTTGCCATCCCAGCTTACGGCGCCGTGCCCGCTAGTAAATCCCCTTGAAGCTTGTGAGCTCCCATTTTAAGGGAATTCCCACATTAACAAAACATCCACTTCCCTTGTCCCTCGGCCAAGATAAAACATTAAAGCAATTTGTCTTTGATGACCAGCTTGTAAATCTATTCCTTTTCTGCTCATCACAACAGGGTTTCCTCAGAACTCAACCCAAATTTGCCTATTTACTGCAAATCATTGCATCAACTTCCGTTCCGTATACCACATTCAGGTGGTATATTAATCCAGTCCGTGACACCTGACCTCGCAGAGATCCCCAACTTACGTTGGAATGAACATTAATTAGAGATTATTATATCGGCAGCCACTAAGGGCAGATATTAAGTGGTTGTAACTGTTGGTGGCGGGCAAGCCCACCGACTAACAAATATGTTGGTCTAGCCTGTTTCAGGCAAGGACCATCTCATAGATATTCTTCTCTTTTACTACATAGGTTACTCATTTTGTGCTATCCTGCTTGGGTAGCTCCACCCCTACCCCCATTCATAAAACCTTTTGATGTAAGGCTTGTAGCTTCTCCGCATAACCCTAGGTAATTACCTGTTGATCACTAGGTGTCCACACCTCTCTGTGATATCCTACTTCCAGTGAGGAAGCTGCTACAACTGAATAGACTCATATGAGGCCCATTTGGTTTCCTCATGCATTACAAAAGGGCCGGCATTCGGCCTGTATATTTCAAAAACTGCAAACAGTCACTTTATCAAATATATGTTCCTCTTATGACAAATATATTTTTAATATGTGGTGACTTGGGGTGGATGCACCGGAGGCTGTACCCCAAGGCTCAGGTCCTGATTACTCCGTTACCAAATTACACCAATTTTTTCAGGTAACTGTTTATTCGTACTGCATATATAGATTCACCCTTAAGTTCCCAGTGGGTGGGTTATGCAACACTGACCCAGCAACCTCTATTTACACATGTAATAAGCATTTGTGTTATAACAAGGGTTAAATCACATTTCCTGACCTCAGCCCATTAACCCCCCCTTGTCCTCCCTGGCGAGGTTAGAGGGGGCCCTTGGGGAGTAACCCGTTACTCCCGGCAAACCCCTCACTTCGTCAGACCGACATTCTTCACTTCCTCCATAGAGCGTATCTCGGCTTTGGCGTGGCGTAAAGAAATAATCTTCTGGATAGGCCACAAGTTTGTTTTTGGGGTCTCTGTTCACTTTGTAAGGTCTTCAGAGGGCGAAGTGAGCGTAGAGATGACGGTTTCTCTATTGTTCACAGTCAGATGCGTCTTTTAGGTGAACAGAGTTGTATCGGGTTTTCACCCGCTGCCCCGTCCTTCTTTAACCGAGCTCCTTGACTGTTACAACCCTCGGGAATCCTCTATCTTCCCTCACTGGTGTGTTTGTTTTCTGTGTCCCTTGTTGTCTGGACGCTGTGCACCGTAGGTCATTGGTTCATTCTCTTGCATGATAACATCTCCGCGTAGGTTTTGGTGAACACGCCTTGTGTCTTCTTTGTTACCTGACATCTGTAGGTATTGGGGGGGGGGGGGAGGGTCTCGCCCGTACGTACGAAGAACAGTTTCTTTTTCCCTAGTAAAACCCCTTTTGAACTGTCCTCTGTGGCTGTCTCTTTTTCGAGTGTGAGAGGACAATCCTTTGGCACTGTGGCTTCACCTTTGGTGCAATCCTTTTGCGGCTATGCAAGCCCGTGGCTTGGATTGCGTTGTCGCTTGATACTCTGTGGAAGGACAAACTGTACATCTTTTGTCGTGCCACTGCTCGCGAGAGACGTTTGATCGTCATTGACTTTTGACGATCCCTTTGTCCGGTCACCTTGGGAGTTTACGTTCTCATTCGTGGAAATCGACTCATCATCGTTGCTGTCTGGACTGCCTGAGCATCCAGGCCATTGTCACTCCCCCTGATTGTGAGGATGTTTTTGTTGATTCACGGGTATGACCTGTCCCTTCTCTTCACAAGCTTGGCCCTCCATCACTTGAGATGGCCAAGACATAAATGATTCATGAGAGGGGTTTGTGTCCCTCTGCCACTTTGTGACCACCGGTCTGCGGGCGTCAACATAGTATCGTCGTGCTCTTTGCGGTGGCATACGCTTCCCATATCACCCATCCTAGTGTCAAGTCTTTGTGCTTATGGCGCTTTGTAGGGTCCAGTCTATGCTGTTTACGGTACTTTATGGACCTCATTATGTCCCCCCTGCCGAGCCTCAGTCACGATCTTGGCCGCCTTGTTCTACAACTATCTATACCGGCAGATGTAGTTGGCTATTCCTTTAGGTGGCGGGTAATGGCGTGCCATGTCCCGGTGTGGAATCTCGTCCCTGTTTGTGGCCATGTGGCTGCATCGATGAGTGGTGGGAAGGGGCATGTTCACTTTGGGCCCTCATTGAGATATGGTGTAGTCCATTCACTCATCTCCTGTGGTCTCATTCGCCCTGCGCACGTTCTGAGGGTGTAATGAGAAGCAACCGCTTGTATGTTAACATCGAAGAACTCTGACCTGACCTGCGATCGGTTTGCTCTGGACGTCGAGGATTGCGTACTCCGAATAGCCCCCTCAGGGTTGTCCCTGTCCCCTGGGGGTTCACTGCGACCGGCATATGTTGGGAGCACGTATATTTTGTCACCTTCCACTTTCCGCAAACCTTCGTGCGCTGAGAATGTGACGGATGTTTCGCTCTCCTTCTCCTTCCTCCCCGCCATCCCCGCTATAACGGGGGAGGGTTCTTGAGTTGTTGTGAGTGTCCCGCACCTCTGGGTGTAACGATGTCACGGGTCACGTGTTGTCACTCTTTCGCACACTGTGCATTGATCTCTTCTTTACAGTCCCTGGCTATGTGGAGTCCGTGGAGCCGCAGCACCTGAATGCAACTCTGAATTCTCCAAGTCAACTCTGTTGCGTTCTCTAGGGACTTTCACTCCTGAACCAAAGCACTTGTTGATGGGTGTGGTTCTTGTGTATGGGACATTCCCTGTTTGGGTCCCTTGGTTTCTTGTCTCCGGCGACGACTGATCGGGATTAGTGTGGGTCGTGGGAGTCACGTCGATCCTGGCGGGTCGAGATGGGTGGTTGGGGTTACCATTCCTCGTGCTGGTCTCTCGTTCCTCAAGGCTGCTTGCCACTGTGTTGGTTTTGCGCACCTAAGAAAGCTGGGGCTGGGGTCGTCCTCGTCCTGCTGCTTTCGCGAATGAAGCTCAAGAAAACTGAAAATGGGGGGTCGACAACTTGCTTTTCCCTTTTGTATTTGGAGCCTTGTGATATCCATTTTCTTGGAGTTGAAGGTACTTCTCCAGGATGGGTCTCACTCCCCACGATCTGGACTAGGAACCGTTAACCTCATTAAGGAATGGTCCTTTCCTTGCGAACTCCAGTTTCTTGCACAGGTCTCCAGATCTCGTAACTTCAAGTAAAGTGTTTGTTGTGATCTTGGGGAAGCTGTCGACTTTCTTTTGAAGAGCGAATCTCGACTGCTTCGGGTCGCCATAGGAGCTCTTCTACCTTTCCCACACTAGTCAAGACCTACTTGGGGTTGGTGCGCGTTTGCTGCCCGCAGTCCTTTTTTGCGTACTCTCTGGATTCGTTCCCATGAACTTGACTAACAGTTATGATCTCTTTCCCTTGCTGAGAAGTCGCAAGCTGTGATTGCGTCTTTTGAACGTAACTTCCACGTCCGGTAGTGTCTCAGGGCGTCGTCGAAGCTGATGAGTCCTGTGTGCACAACGGTCACGCCGTATCATGTACTTGGCTCTGTCTTCATACCTGAGGCATCGGCTTATTTGTCCCATTCTGATATGTTGCTGGCTCGGTCCTGTGCGGTCGCCTCTTCCTTGGTGTGGACGTGTGATGGCTGCTGGCTGCGGCTATTTGAGGGGCTTTTTCTCCCACTTGGGTGTCTGATTGCGAGCCTGTTGTCTGCATCCTGTGCGCGCTGGCGTGTGGATCACTGTTGCGGCTGTGGCTATCCCAGCAGCCTGTGCCATTGGTTGATGCAGACGGCTTCCATCCTCGTGGTCCTATCAAGTCTCGGTGTCTTGATTCACTCCTCCTGTTGAGATGGTGCGCTGGGTGTTTACACTGAATGGGCTCCTCATTAGGTCTTCAGTGCGTCGGACCGGAGTCCTCTGAGGCAATCGTCTGTACGGTTGCTCCCCACAATCCTGTTGCGCGGCTGCTTCCAGGACTTTCAGCTTGGCTATGGCTATGGCGGTGGCATCCTTCTTCTTGTTTAGTGTCCTCTAGATCCGCGTCCAATTCGCCTTTCTTTCTACGCGCGGGCGGCGGCATTGGCAGCGGCTTGGCAGCGGCATTGGCCGGCGGCGGTACAGCGGCGGCGTTCCGCTCTTCCTCTTCTATGCGCGCTCTTTCTGCCCTACGGTTGCCTCTCTCCCGACATATTCGTGCCCTGGCACGTGCGTCCTCCGCGGTGGCCCGCCCTTGGTAGCGCTTGCGCAGTTGCGCTGGACGCGTTGCTTGGTGCTGATCTTTTCTGACCTTGATGAGTGTCTGGATGTGTTTGAGCGCTCAGATGCGTCTCCAGGGGAAGCTCTTTTCTCCTCTCTTTGGGCGTCTACGATGTCGGTTTCGCACGCGCTGTCTTCGTGTCAAGTCAATATTGTGCTGTAATCCCTTTCTCTGCAGCGTTCATCATTCATCACATTCACGTTGTTAGCCCTGGCCAGGTCAGGACGTATGCCGCTGAAAGTCTTTTGGTAGCGTGCGTGAATCATCTCTTTATTGAGTTATTGCCTGCTCGGGTGTTTGTACAGAATTCCAGCGCGGGCGACATTGGCATACCTCCCCAAGTGGCGGGTTGTTTTCCCGGCCAAACTCTATGTGGCGCGAGTGTGCTTCAATTCGTCTCATATTTTTTCGCTGGCCTTTTGTGTCAGTGGTGACTGTCCCGTTGGGCCTTGCGCCTGCCTGCGCCTGTGTGCCGTTGGTGCAGCGTTCTCTTGTCGTGAGTGATCGCTTTCCTGCGTGATGTCTGGTGAGGCTGTAAGTTGTGTAAGGCCTTTTGCCAGTTGTGTGTGTCGTTGCGGTCTTTTAACCTTGTCCGCGATGGGCGTCTTCTCAGATGAAAAATGCCGATCTGTGTCCTGCAAGCGTGCAGCGTAGGGTAGCTGTACTCACAATTTCCGGTGGCTCTGACCCGTGTCCTGCGGGTGTCGGTAAGCGTGGCCCTTGAGGCGCTATCCGTGGGGACTGCGCAGGGTAGGTGATACTGTGGCTCCTCACTATGGGGCTGTGCAGAGTGTGAACTCGACAGAGAAAAGGCAGTTAGGTTTTTTGTATAAGAAGCACTGTTTGTTGTCAAAGCTGCTGGGCATGTATGTCTGCTTGCTTGTCTGTTTAAGGCTGCAGGCTGTGTTGCATAAATTAGCTACTTGGTGCTTCCTTAGTTTGCAGGACTGCCCTCTTTTATCCTGGAGTCTGAGTAGCACTCCTGTAAGTGTCGGTAGGCACCGAGATCTTTTCACTATTCTGGAAGCAGAGGGTCACGTGGTGATGACTAGCTCATATAGTGTCAACTCGGCCTCTGCTTTTCAACGCACGACACGGTCTGTTTCTTTCTTTTCTACTTTTTTTGAAGAAAGCGGGAAAACCGTCTTGTGAGAGTTGTAGGTCTAACATATCTATGTGTGTGTTAGTAGTAAAGGGAGGGTTAAAGATTCTTGCACGTAAACCATTACAGGGGTTAAGCAAGGTATCTTCACGATCCAGAGGACTGGTGGAAAAGGAACTTGGCAATGGTAGGCTGGGTAGTAGAAATGTCTGGGGACGACCATCTGTGGGCAAGCAGAGGGGTAGAGAGCAGACTAGCCCATTTAGAGAAAGGCTGGGCTTTCTAGGCAAACTCACAGGAGTGTCTGGGAGCTAACACCATGTAGCAATACTGTTGCTCTTTAATTACACACGCTGCTGGGAGTAGGGAATGGCACTGTATTCTCACACCAGCACTGTGTTTGTGTACAGCCAAAACACATACAGCTAGCACTAATAACTGACAAGCAGTGCTGCGAGGAAAAGGGGGGGGAGGGTGAACAGAAGTGCCAGACAGGGGTATTCTTGTTCCATGACATCCCTAGCCCAAAAAAAAAAATACCCCCACCAAAAGTATACATTTTCTGAAAAAATTTACGGCACATGTGCCCCACTCATTTTAGCGCCGAGATAGGATGCGTGGTTGATCATGTACTTTGTTCTCATATCACAGCTTTGCTGAACACACAATCAGTGCCGTCCTTCACGCTGGGCACAAAAGTGGTCATTTTGCCCTTGGGCCCCACGAGCATAGGGGCCCCAACGCTAACCTATGCATAGACAGAATTTAACACTAATTTTCGATCCCCCGCCTCAAACATTCAATCTCAATCTCCCGCGACCTCTGTAGAACATTCTGTGAGTGGTTTGTGTAGGCAGGGCCCAGTGCAATGCTTTGGCCCCGGGGGCCTATAATTTTGTTAAGACGGCTGTAACAGGGGAGTAATCTGTTCACGTAATGTGCCTTTTAATCTAGCAGTGTGGTGGTTACCTGCTGGTAGGCAAATTAAAAAACACCACTGCCGGATTTAGATTGCTTACAAAAGCCCTGTTCTTTTGATACAGGAAGTGACTCCCTTAGCTCCTTTGTGAGCCTGAACTTTGGATACAGAGCAGTTGTTCTTGCGCTCTCCCAGGAGAGACTGACCAGAGACCAGATCTCCTGGAGCTGACCAATAGGACTTCTAAACCTGGATGCTGCATTTTCTGGCAGCAGGAGAGCAGAGAAGCTTACTCTACCAGCTACAGATAAGACTTTCATTCTTAAGAGACTTCTTATATCTTGCTTATTTACATGCTATGTGTTTGGGGGCTGGTAGAAATGCTTAACTAAGGGAATGTGAATTAATTGCATAGGATTTGCACTAGAAATACTCCCAGTGTTTGATGATTTCCGATGAAAAAGGAAAATGCCCCAATAAACCGTAATATAATTTTCACCTTATAAAAGTCGCCATTGTGTACCTCTGTGAATGTCCCCGTCTACAACTGCCTGACTCCAATAGGCAGAATTTCAATGGCAGTATAGTGGATTTTATTCAGCAATGGCTGCCTGTTTTTGAGAGCTTTGCGCCGTGTTGAGATAGTTGCCACTCAACATTTTATGACTGCAAGTAAGGATAGTTTGACTGACGTGCTATAAATATTGGGTCTACATTTGGAATAATTATTGCACAGAACCAGTAGCCATGTAATCAATTACCCTTTGACCTGCCGTAGGGGGTTGGTGTGCCTGAGTGCCACAACCACCCCTCCACACACTGTGGGCCCGTGACTGCATTTCAATAGTGGTCCATGTGACCGTATGGCATTTTGAGAGGAACAACCAGTGATTGGTGGTGTGCGTCATTTCCTTCGGTTACAACACATGCTGGGACTTCCATTGGACACCCCAACACCCCTCCCCAGGCATGACATCACTACTTCATGGGCCCCCAAGAGAGTCAGTCCCAATGACATAGTGTCCTATGTCCTGAGGCACCCAAAGGTTAATAGAATTGCAACATCTACATGATCGATTTTATCAGGCCTTTTTTTTTTTGCATTATATGTAGGGATATGATTATGCTTTTGGGTGTTTCTTTTTGGGGGAATCAGTGTGTATTATGTGTTTTTATTATTTATTTTTAAATTATTTTTCCATTTGAAAATATCGTCGGTATTTAATAGTATGACAATTAAAAGACATTGGCAAAACAGTTTATTCGGTGTCTAGCTTTTTTTTCCTTTTTTTTTTACTCCCCACACACTGAAATATCTTGAACACATAACATTGGAATACGTTTACGTTTTGCTTAGGTCCTTTTTTTTTTACATTAAAACAGGTGGTGGGTCCCAACAAGGGTTTTAAGCTATGGAAAGACGACGCACCACTGTTTTCTCATGTAATTACAGTAACTAAGCATATTACAACCCAGGCACAAACTTGTGTGTCCTTAAAGTGACATTAGAAGGGGGAATCCTGGAAGTCACTGAAACTGTCAATGGTGACTATGCTGATTGTCCCCTTTCTATTAAACAATACTGTACAATGAACATTTTGTTACAATGCTTTTATACTGATTTGGGGCGAGGGGGGGGGGAGTCATGTGGAATGCCCCCCGCCAGCATGCTTTTAACCATCATATATGGGGTAACCTTTATGACACGGATTCATTCATGGCTGATTCCATATTTGTAGTAATAAAACTGTGATAAGAGGGTCTCGTGAATTGAAGTGTGAAATAAATTGTGTATGCACATTGTTTTTATGTTACATAGCTACAGTACCTAGTAGATAGGTTTGAAAAAAGCATATGTCCCATTGAGTACAACCTATGTTAAAATTATGTTGACAGATCTTTTCCTATATTTTGCCTTTGATCCAGAGAACAGCAAACAAACCCCCGTGAAACATCCATCCAATGCTACGTCTCATAAGGGGAAAACTCATTTCCTCACTGAACTCCACTATCAGATTTCTCCCTTACTCAACCCTCCATGTTTCATTTTTGCAGTGGCTGTTCCTCAATTAGGCCCGTTAGGTCCGGCCTATGGCGCGAATCTCTGGGGCACAAAAATGGTCCCCTCATATATATTTGGCCACGCTCTCTGTCCCTATCGGCCTGATGGAAGGAGCACTACATTAGGCGCCGGGCCCCGGCCTCTTGCTGCGCCCTCCTTCCTCCTCTGCCAATCGCACGCATCAAATGACCAACGGACGTCACCAACGTGGCACGCATCTCGTTACCATGCAACGCGATTGCCATGTGACTTCACATGGGTTGACTCTGCTATACTCAGGTATATTCCTGTCTACCTTCTAAAAACATTTTTTTTTAAGATATCTATTCATCTGCCATCCACAGGCTCATGTAATGACTTTAGCCAGAACAACAAAACAAAAAGCATTATATCTAACATAAACATGAAAAAAGAAATGGCACGCTAATACATCAAAGAACATCAGCCTGGATGCTCCAGACCGTAGTGGTAAACAATGCAGGCAACAGATCAAATGGTGCAGGCACTCAGCAAGACGTGACAAACTCGTTATGTGTTACAAAAATGGGAGGGATCAACGTCTCAATCCTTCTTGGACCCTAATTCTGCTCTATCTTGAGAAAGATCCATGTAAGTTAAAACGCTGCTAAAGTGTCGCATCACATGGCACCCTATTTATCAAGAAAAAAAACCAGGGGTCATATCATATCTTCTGGGCAAACTGGTCAAAAATGCCAGATTTTTCTTTTTTAAAGAAAAACATCACTGTTTCAATGGTAATGTTTTTCCTCAGATAAAGTTTGTGGGGGATTTGGCTCCCATCGTTGCAGACCGGTGCCCTTTAATAAATGATCTCCAATGGTTTTTTCCTGCGATGCCTTTTCCTTCATAAACAATCCATGGGAGATTTTGATAAAATACACATAACCCCAATAACTTACAAGTGTAAATATATTCTTTCATTTAGGTAAGAATCTTAAAAGGATTTATGGATCAAATTCTTGTGGCTGTTTCTTGGGCCAAACTAGAGGAAAAATCGCACTCAGATTTTCTACGGTAAAAGGGATCCATTAAAGAAATGATTTTGCACTGATACATTTTAGAAGACTGTTTTTTTTTTTTTCCTTCCTCCACTTTTTTTTCCTCCAACTTTACCCGTTTTTTTTTTTGTCAATGTGAAGAGTTTTGATACATATCCCTGTATGACCTTTTTAGTCATCTTGGGCGATGTGTAGTGTGGCAGAACAACGACGGAAGGCAATCTTGGCCCAGTCCGTTGATTGAGCTTATAAGAGTCCTGGCATTTTAGCACTGGTTAGTGAATATAGATCTTGCCCGGGATTCATCAAGCCCAAGGCAGAGTTTTGGCAAGTGTAATTCCCACGGCAAGGCAGGAATTTCAATCGAGGTGTGATGCCCGGTAATCACAGTTAATGCAGGAGATCTCAACTCAGTGTCAGGCACTCCAAGGTCAGGATTTTCCAATATCCCAAAGAAGCACAGGTGGCTCAATTAGTCTCTGCTCGCACAGTGGCTCAACAGTCCTCTGCTTCAGCCACGGTGGCTCAACTCAGTCCCAGCTTTCAGCACAGGTGGCCTCAGTCCTGCTTCAGCACGCGCTCAATCAGTCCCCCTGCTTCAGTCCGCCACCCGTGCTGAAGCTGGGATATCCTGAAACCTGACCTGTTTGTCCTTGAGGACTGCACTGGATCTGGCTTACAGAATCCTGACTGCGTCTCTGTTTTAAACGCAGAGTCTGCCAAAGTTGCATCTCAATTTAAAAAAAAAAAAAAAACAGAATGCTAGCATTAAGCAAAAGGCTGTAACTCTTCTTCAATACAATCCTGCTTAGTACCAAAGGGGGGGTTACGTTTTTGGGTCACGTCAACATTTTTCCAAACACTTGACACTACTTATCTGTTGTGGTTAATTCATTATGCTCCGAAACGGCCCGCCCTTCAAACAGCCCCTTTGCTTGGAATGCGGGTTTCCCAGGCGCTTCAATCTTGGAGTCTTTTAAATTTGCCCTCTTAAGGGCTCATCCGAGAGGCAGCGCTATTTTAATCTCGCCATTTTTCCGGAGAAACATCGCGCAAAAACAGCTGAAAATGAGAGTAAGGAAAAACGGCTGGCCATTTTTTTTTTTCCTATTTGAAATCTCGCCGCGCTTCTGGCAGAAACTACATCTCGCCAGTACTGAAAACTTCGAATTCAGACAGGGCGCGCAAACAAATCGCCATCAGCAGCTTTTTTGGCGCGTTTTCCTCTTCAATTTTCTCCCGTGTCTCCGCCAACTAAGTTGGCAAGAAGCAGGAGCTCGCGGCATCGGGGTAAAAAAAATGCGCGATTTTTTTTTTTTTCCCTTTTCCCACTGCGCGCATCTCCTCATTTACAATTCTCCACATGCAGTAATGCTAAAAATAGCGATTTCGCCCATTTTCTGCATATGGAGAATAAAACTCGGCATTAAACCTACTTTTTATTCCTCTCCAATTTTAAATCGCGACTGCTTCTGCATAGGGGCCCTAATGGCATGTCAAGTACGGTTTCTCTCTCTGTTATGAGCGGAGCTGTGATAACGTTCTAATAATGGGAACTAGATAGGAGGAGCCCAGTGTAACGATATTATACTGATATGTATTCTTTTTTTATCATGTTTTTTTTTTTTTTTTTCAATTTAAAAAATTCTATTTTCATGCCTCGTTTAAATGACAATATCACAGCTGGTGTGCGAAAACTGCATTAAATGCTGTTTCATTTTACAACCTACAAATGACTTATCGTCACCCTGCAATGGACACATGCAACTGCATTGCCACTGCTCCCAGCATTATAGGGTTAAATAAAGATATGTAAAGTGTCAGTGG
This sequence comes from Ascaphus truei, assembly GCA_036426205.1. Taxonomy (NCBI): domain Eukaryota; kingdom Metazoa; phylum Chordata; class Amphibia; order Anura; family Ascaphidae; genus Ascaphus; species Ascaphus truei. The sequence continues at coordinate 18,835 of WSYH01005452.1, forward strand.
TTAATAAACTAATAAGAAGCATGGAAGGACTTTGGATGTGAGAGCTAATTTCAAAAAGCATTTACGGTGTCATGTATCGGTCTGTCCCAACGGGGCCAACAGAATGTAGTCTTTTGTATCCGGGATTTACCTTACCCGCTCTGTCCGCTTGCGTGCGATTTCCCAAGACATATACGCGATTTAATCCGCGATTTTAACCTGGGTGAACGTGATAGCTGAGGCGGGCAGAAATTCGGATATGTGGCCTAATCATACCATGCCAGAATCTCAAGTCAGGTGATCGTGAGATATGTGCTCCCTTCCCTCTAGCTGTAGGAACACCTGTATGCATGTTACATGATGACAAGGGCGAGGCTGAGTGACACTCACTGTACTGCCTGTTACATGCTGATGGCTATTTGCATGTGTACTGCAGTTCCTGCTGACCAGGGCTAGGTTGAGTGACACCTTATGGTGACCAGATGTCCGCTGTTTAGTTGGGACAGTCCCGTTTTTTTTAATGCCTGTCCCGGCTGCCCGACATTCTTTAAAATGTCCCGTTTTTTTTCTGGCTTCCCGTTATTTGACATCAGAGCAGGCGGGGACAGCAAGAGCTGAGATGCTGGGAGGAAGCAGGGGGGCAGCCAGGAGCAGAGAATGCTGGGAGGGAAGGAGAGCAAAGGCTTGGTGCGGGCTGCAGAGGGTGGGGTGGGTCTGAGAAGCCTAAGGAGGGTGGGGGGCGGGGTTGCTGCATAGGTGGCAGGCCCGTTGCTCTCAGAGGTTGGGGTTAGCTGCAGAGGGTGGGGGCGGGTTTAGCTTCAGAGGGCGGGGGCGGGGTGCTGGCGAGAGTGGGAGTGGGGTTAGGCTTCAGGGGTGTGGCGGGTTTAGCTGCGAGGGTGGGGCGGGTTAAGCTGCAGAGGCGTGGGGGCGGGGTATCTGCAGAGGTGGGGCGGGTTAGCTGCAGATGGTGGGGCGGGGTTAGCTGCAGAGGTGGCGGCAGGTTTAAGTGTCAGCGGAGAGCCCAGGCATTGAGACCAGTGAGCATCCTTCCGGTGTCGCTGCCAGGTCTCAAGATAGCTTTCCCCCCTCATGTTCACAGTGACAGGTAGGGTTCCAGCAACACACAAACCCTACACCCCTCCTCCTGGGAGAGACACAAAGCCTGGGGAGAGGAGAGGGAGAGACACCCCATCATTGGGAGATGAAAGACAAGACACAGCATGGGGAGAGAGAGACAGACACACAGCATGTGGAGAGACAGACCACGCACAGTGAGATAGACACACACAACAGCATAGGGAGAGAGACACACACGCATTGGGAGAGGAGAGACACACAGCATGGGAGAGAGAGACCCTCCACAGCAATGGACGAGACTACACACCAGGGGGAAGAGAGACACACACAAGCATGGGGGGAGAGACCACACAACAGCATGGGGAGCAGAGACACACCATAGCATGGGAGAAAGAACCCACAAGCATGGGGAGGAGACACACACACAGCATAAGGAGAGGGAACAGACCCCCAGGGGAGAGAGCACCACACACACCAGTCATGGGAGACACACACGAATCGGGAGTGAGAACACCCCACACAGCATGGGAAGAGTGACCACAGCATGGTGAGATAGAGAGACAGACACAGCATGGGATAGTAGACCACACACAGCGCATGGGGAGAGAGACACACACAGCATGTGGATAGAGACCACACGCATGGGAGAGAGGACAGACACACAGCATGGGGAGAGACCACCCACACACAGCATGAGGAAGACACACATGGGGAGAGAGAGACATACACAGCGGGGGAGAAGAGACTAACCCGCATGAGGAGATAGAGACACACACAGTCATGGGAGAGAGATAACACCCACAGGGGAAGACACACACACACACAGCATAAGAGGAGACACACACAGCGCATGGGGAGGGAGAGACACTTGTGGATAGAGACAACACACACAGCATGGGGACAGAGACACACACAGCATGGAGAGAGGACACACAGCATGGGTAGAGAGAACACACACTTAGCGCATGGATAGGAGAACCAGCATGGGGAGAAGAACACACACACATGAGGAGAACCCAGCATGGGGAGAGACAGACATCACAAGCAGGGGGAGAGAGAGACATCACAAAGCAGGGGAAGATAGACCACAGGCATGAGGAAGAGAGTAGAACCAGCTGGGAAGAGACACACACAGCATGGGGAGAGAGCCACACAGCATGGGGAGAGACACCCACACCACACCGCATGGGAGAGAGAGACGCACACCATTGGGAAGACCACACACACACAGCATGAGGAGAGACACAGCATGGGGAGAGAGAAGACATACACAGCAGGGGGAGAAGAGAGACCACACAGCCTGAGAGATAGAGACACCACACACAGCATGGGGAGAGAGATACACACAACAGCATGGGGAGAGACACACACACACAACAAGCATAGATAGGACACACAACAGCGCATGGGGAGGGAGAGACACAACTTGGGGAGAGAGACACACACACAGCATGGGGACAGAGACACACACACAGCATGGGAGAGAGAGACACACAGCATGGGGAGAGAGACACACACATAGCGCATGGGAGGGATAGACACGCATTGGGAGAGAGACCACCCCAAATGAGGAGAGACAATAACCAGCATAGGGGAGAGAAAGACATACACAGCAGGGGGAGAGAGAGACATACAAAGCAGGGGGAGAGAGAGACACACACAGCATGAGGAGAGAGATCAGACAACATCATGGATGGAGAGAGACACACACAGCATGGGGAGAGAGACACACAGCATGGGAGAGACACACACCACACACGCATGGGAGAGAGACACACACAGTGCATGTGAGAGGGATACACATACGCATTGGGAGAGAACACACCATACACATGGGAGGGAGAGACCAGCATGGGATAGAGACCCACACCGCATGGATGAAGACACAACCACACCATGGGGAGAGAGAGACACACACACAGCATGGGAGAGAGTGACCACAGCATGTGGAGATAGAGAACAGACACACAGCATGGGGAGAGAGACACACACACACATTGCATGGGGAGTGAGACCACCCCAGCCTGGGGAGAGAGACACACAGCATGGAGAGAGAGACAGACACCACAGCCTGGGGAGAGACCCCCACACCCATGAGGAGAGACACAGCATGGGAGAGAGGGAATACACAGCATGGGGAGAGAGAACACACTAGCGATGAGGAGGGGAAGACACAGCATGGGAGAGACACAACATCATAGGAGAGACACATCATGGGATAGAGAGCCACACACCCACCGCATGGGGAAGATAGGAGCTCAACCGCATGGGGAGAGGAGAGACACACAGCATGGGAGAGAGGACCAACAACAAGAATGGGGAGAGAGAGACACGCACAGCATGGGAGAGAAGACAACCACAGCATGGGGAGAGAGAGACACCAGCATGGGTAGAGAGAGACACGCAGCATGGGGAGAGAGCGACCCAACCAGCATGTGGAGAGAGAGACATACCCAGCTTGGGAGAGAGGACACAACACGCATGGGGAGAGAGATCACAACACAGATGGGGAAAATTCACGCCACACTAATGGGGAGAGACACACACCAGCAGAGGAGTGCCATATGGGGAGAGAGAGACATACACAGCATGGGGTGAGAGAGAGACATACACAGCATGGGTAGAGAGAGAGACACATACAGCATGGGAGAGAGAGACACAGCATGGGGAGAGAGACACACACAGCATGGGAAAGAGACCACCAGCATGGGATGAGCTGACCAGCATGGGGAGAGAGACACACACAGCATGGGGAGAGAAACACCCACAGCGTATGGGGAGGGAGAGACACAGCATGGGGACAGAGACACACACACAGCATGGGACAGAGACACACACAGCATGGGAGAGAGAGACACACAGCATGGGGAGAGAGACACACACATAGCGCATGGGGAGGGAGAGACACAGCCTGGGGGAAGACAGACACCCCATCTGGGGGATAGCACACAAATCATGGGAAGATAGACACCAAAGCATGGGAGAGACACACACAGCATGGGGAGAGAGAGAGACAGACACAACATGGGAAGAGATACACAGACACAGCAATGGGGAGAGAGACACACATAGCATGGGGAGAGAGAGACACAGCATGGGGAGAGAGATACACACAGCATGGGGAGAGAGACACACAGCGCATGGGAGGGAGAGCCACAGCATGGGGAGAGAGACCACCACAGCATGGGGACAGATACCCACACAGCATGGGAGGGAGAGACACAGCATGGGGAGAGAGACACAGACATAGCGCATGGGGAGGGAGAGACACACACACAGCATGTGGAGAGAGACACAAATCATGGGGAAACAGACACACACAGCATGGGGGGAGAGAGACACACATCATGGGGAGAGAGACAACACACACAGCAACTGGGAGAGAGAGCGCATGGGGAGGGAGAGATAGCGTATGGGGAGGGAGAGACACAGCATGGGGAGAAGAGACACACACCGCATGCGGACAGAGACACACACAGCATGGGAGGGAGAGACACCGCATGGGGAGAGAGACACAGACATCGCGCATGGGGAGAGACACACACACAGCATGTGGCAGGACCAATCATGGGGAACAGCCACACAGCATGGGGAGAGAGACACACAGCATGGGGAGAGAGAGACACACACAGCATGGGGAGGGAGAGACACACCACATGTGGAATGACACAAATCAATGGGGAAGAGACCACAGCCATGGGGAGAAAGACACGCAGCATGGGGAGAGAGAGACACACACAAGCATGGGGAGAGAGACACACAGCATGGGAGAGAGAGACACACAGCATGGGGTGAGAAAGACACACACAGCATTGTGAGAGAGACACACACACAGCATGGGGAAGAGAGAGACACAGCATGGGGAGAGAGAGAGACACACACAGCATGGGGAGACACACACACAGAATGGGGAAGATACCCCCACAAGCATGGGGAGAGAGAGCGCATGGGAGGGAGAGACAGCGTATGGGGAGGGAGAGACACAGCATGGGGAGAGAGACACACAGCATACGGACAAGACACAACACACTGGGAGGGAGAGACACACAGCATGGGGAGAGAGACGCAGACATAGCGCATGGGGGGGAGAGACACACACACAGCATGTGGAGAGAGACACAAATCATGGGGAAACAGACACACACAGCATGGGGGAAGAGACACACAGCATGGGGAGAGAGAGACACACACACAGCATGGGGGGAAGAGACACACACGCATTTGGAGAGAGACACAAATCATGGGGAGAGAACACACACAGCATGAGGAGAAGACCCGGCTCATGGGGAGAGAGAGAACACACAGCATGGGAGCGAGACACCATCAGCATGGGGAAGAGAGACACAGCAGCATGGGTGAGAAAGACACACACAGCATTGGGAGAGAGACACACAAAACGCATGGGGAGAGTAGACAAGCATGGGGAGAGGAGACACACACACCGCAGGGGAGACAGACACACAGAATGGGAAGAGGGCTACCCGCAGTGGAAGAAGAGAACACATAGCGCATGGGGAGGGAGAGACACAGCTGGGGAAGGACAGACACACAGCAGGGGCGAGACACAGACACACGCATGTGGAGAGACACACACACAACAGTATTGGAGAACCAGCAGGGGGATAAGCACACCACACAGCATGGGGTAGAGACACACACACACAGCATGGGGAGAGAGCGCCACACAGCATGGGGGAGAGAGAGCACACACGCAGCATGTGAGAGAGGACGCCGCTCGGTATAGAGACACACACAGCATGGGGGGATAGAGACCACAGCATGGGGAGAGAGAGACCACAGCATGGGGAGAAGACACCCACACATCATGGAGAGAGACCACATCACACAGTGCATTGTAGTGAGAGCCACAGCATGGGGAGAGAAACACACACATATGGGGACAGAGACACAACAACACCCGCATGGAGGGAGAGACACACACACCATAGAGCAATGGGAGGAGAGAGACACCATCCATGGGAGAGAGACGACACACCTCATGGAGAGACACACACACACACAGCATGGGGAGAGACACAACATGGGGATAGAGACACACACACAGCATGGGGATAGAGACACAAACACACAGCATGTGTATAGAGAGACACACACACAGCACATTGGGAGAGAGTAGACACAACAGTATGGGTAGAGAGACACACACAGTATGGGAGAGAGACACCCACAGCATGTGAAGAGAGAGAGACAGGGGGGGGGGGGGTACGGTAAGGTCCGGGGGAACACCTCTCTCTAAAGGGGTTCCTCCCGCGACTTTACTTACCCCCGCTCCAGCTCTGCCTCCTCGCCGCCGCGGGCGTTATCTTCCTGCTCCTCCGCTTCCCGCAGCGGCTACTGATCTTGTCCTCCCTCGGGAAGAGTTCCCGCCCCCAGCTGAGGCCGCGCGCACCTTTCCCACGCGGCGCACACACCTGATGCGCGTGCACCGCTCACAAGCTGCACATCTAGCACAGCTGTGGTAAGTTTCTCCCTACCAATCCCTATCTTCCCTGGGGCCGCTCCCTCGTTACTCCCCCTCTCCCTATTGGTCCTTCCTCCTACTTATACCTTGCTCAGCCATTCATTCTTTGGCTGAGCATAGCTTTGTATGACCTGTGTTAACCACAGTCGTGCCTGCCTCAGTTCCTGTCTCTTTGTCTCCTTAGTGATCCCTTGTGTTCCGAACCGGCCTGGCTATGGATCCGCTCTGGACTTCTACCCTTGGTTTGTATCCTGACCTAACTCCCAGCTCTGGACCCCCCGACCTCTTTACCTCGGTTTGCGGATTCCGACCTAACTCCCAGCTCTGGACCCCAGGCTCTCGTTACCACCTATCTTCTGGAACCTCCCTTCTCGTCTGGCGAGTATCTTACTTTATCTTATACTCCCAGACGGTTCCAGATGCCTATTTTCCACTTTCCAGGCGTGTCCCCGTAGCTGTGGGTGCAGTTTGTTACCCATTTCACCTTAGTTTCGGGGTCCCTCCTTGTCCGTGGTGAGCACAGCGTAACAGCATGAAGTGATTCTAATGCATTGTGTACAATGTAAACATGCAATGTTATTGAGTGTCCAATTGCGAACGACATCAAAAGAGGGAGGTCACAAAGTACATGTAAACATGAAAACAAACAGCTACATTTACGTTTGATCATGCGTTACACATTACAAGCATTGTATAATATATAGCAACATTACTATACGCTGATTCTGTTAGATGTGTGAAATGTGTTACATCATATAATAAATTGAAGCACACTTAAGTAACATGTTTCATATTATGTGACCTGTTCCTTTAAGAGTTGAGTATAGGATTTTCCCTTGACACATCATAACATTAAGACTAATGTGACACGCAAATCATCATAACATATAAAAGTACAATGTTCTGCCAATAATAAACGTAAGCGCTGACACGATGAAGTAAATGACCTCGACACTGTAATGCCAAGCACATTTTTATTATGAGCAATAGAACGTAAACAGTCCTATAATGTTATATGTCCCCGCTCCATTGACTCCATTGATGTAGAGATGAGGTTTTTTTTCTAAGTGCCGTCCCGGCAACCTTGCCGATCCTTCTCCCCTCCAACTTGTCAACTTTAGTTGGCGGCACCAATTGCCGATGAAATCTCCATTTCTGAGTGCCGATCAGCACCGATAAGCTGATCGGGGCTACTTGAATACAGCCGATTTCAAAAAGTGCCGATAAGTGGGTTATAGGCAGCCGCATGCCGATAATTTTTTATCGGCAAGAAAAACTGCCGATTGTGAGCACTTATCGGCGCTTACTGAATCTCAAATCCAATTTTGGCGGGAAAATGCCGATAAAAGCCTTATCGGCGCTTACTGCATGAGGCCCTTAGTCTTTTGAGAGCTGCACCAAACACTGTTTAAATAATTTCTATTTCTTTTTAATATCCCTTGTACTTTTTAGATAATTAATTTGCACTCATTTATACCCACTCAACTTCTTACCTGCCGGAGAGGCCAGAAATATGTTAATTTACAAAAGCCCAGACTTTTCAACAGACGTGCCTGTATGTTCCTCCACCCAAATGTCAATACTTTCACAACATCTTGGTAGTGAATGTATCTAGAGCAGGCCTGCCCAACTCGTAAAGTGAGAAGGGCCGAACTGCTCCAAGGAAAAAAAATTTTGGCCGCACGGGTTAAATCATCATCATCATCCTCTCCTCCAGCACCTCTCATCATCATCATCATCCTCATCCCCCTCCCTTCAATATGACACACTCTCCCCCTCCCCTCAATATGACACACTCTCCCCCTCCCCTCAATATGACACTCTACCCCTCCCCTCAATATGACACACTCTACCCCTCCCCTCAATATGACACACTCTCCCCCTCCCCTCAATATGACACTCTCCCCCTCCCCTAAATGACAACTCGCCCCCATCCACCCTAAATGAACACTCTCCCCCTCCCCTAAATGACACTCTCTCCCCATCCCATCAAGTATGACACTCCTACCCCCCGCCCTCACTATGACACTCTCTGTCTCCCTCCCCTCAATATGACACTTTCTCTCCCTCCCCTCAATATGACACTCTCTCTCCCTCCCCTCAATATGACACTCTCTCCCTCCCTCCCATCAATATGACACTCTCTCCCTCCCTCAAGGACACATCCTCCCCCTCCTAAATGACACTCTCTCCCCCTCCCATAAATGATACTGTCTCCCCCTCCCCTCAATATGACACTCTCTCCCCCCTGCCAACTCACATCACACCCTCCCACTGCACCTCACATGTCAGCAGCCCCCCCTCCGTCAGAGCCCCCCACATGTCAGCAGCCCCCCCTCACATGTCCGGCAAGCCACCCTCACATATCGCAGCACCCCCTCACATGTCACCAGCCCCCCCCACATATTCACCAGCCCCCCTCTCAATGTCAGATATCCCCCCCTCACATGTCAGCAGCACAACCCCCCCTCACATGTCAGCACCCACCCCCCTCACATCGGTCAGCAGCACCCCCCACCAGCCCGTTGTACACACCAACCCCCCGACCAGCGTTTTTCACAACACCCCCCCCAGCACGTTTTTCACAGACACACAGGACACCACAGCACACAGACACACAGAAACACAGACACACAGACACAAGACACACAGACACACAGTCCTCACATCTTTTAGATCACACACTTCCCCACGGTACTAAGCCCCGCCCCGGCATCCGCTATTGAAAAAAAAATCACGGCCTGCCGCATCCTCCTCATGCTGCTGCTGCCCCCGCGCACCGCAAAACCCGGGGGCGGAGAGGGAGGGAGGAGGAAGGGGGGAAGAATCACCATTTTTCAAACTTTTTTTTAAAACTTTTTTTAAAAATTTATTTATAACTGGCGCCACGGCACGGCCGGCTATCGTCCCATCGCTCCTATCCGCCAGAGAGGCCAAGCGGGCCGTATGTTGTGCAGGCCTGATGTAGAGAAACTAGCAGTAGTTTGAATTAAACCGTTGTTTGGTCAAGTCCTTTCTCTGTACAACAAAGCAAACTATGCATTTTACTTAATCTATGAACGTAGATTAATTGTGGCTGTAACAAAGTTCTACTTTTTATTGTTAAATTCAAATATTCTACTTAGTTGAATGATACAACATTATGCATAAACATCTGCTACATGACCTATGTATAACATAACATAACATACAATATACATGGAACAAATTAGCCAATGCTTACAATGAAGGGAAAACTGAGACAACTTAACTTCTCTTTGATTTTTCGATACATTGTTGGGAAGGTTTCAAACTTAAATGATACATCAGTTTTACTATTTCATTGGCAGTAGAAAAAGTTCTTTTTGACCCTGTGTCATTGTATCAATATACCTACTTTGGTTTATAATCTGCATCAGCTGTTTGATTCATTTACAAGTTTCATACTTTTGTTCCGCTGAGAAAAATTAAAAACAACAAATGTTAGCTTTTTTGCGGGCCTCACAAAAAATGGTGGGAGGTTAATATCTAGTCTACAGTGTTATTTATATTTACTTCAATCTCCCAGCTGCAAAACGAAAGCAAAATCCTTGCACTAGATATATCAAAGGGAAAACTCAAAAGGAACTAAGTATCACAAACAGGTCTTTAGGGGGAAAATTAGCGCACAGGAATCTAATTTTAACATGTGTTTTAAGTACGATTCCTGTGAGCAGCGTTATATTATTTATTTATAAAAATATTTTACAGGGAAGTCATAGATTGAGAGTTACCTCTCGTTTTCAAGTATGTACCACCTATGGAAACTATATATTGTTATATAGTTCAAATTTTTATTGGTATCTGTCTCGGGTGGATTGCCGATCATGTAAACACGATATACTGTAGTGTCCTAAATATGAGGGGGAAAATGTTATTTCTTTTCTAAATATTGTCGCAGATATCAGATGTCCCCTGATTACACTGATGTGTAGGTTTTCATACTGTTTGGCAAGACCTTTCCCACCTGAATTTTTCAGGACTAAATATAAAAGGGGCAGACCAAAAGAAAAACTATCCTATTCTGGAGCCAGAGGGTCACGTGTGATGACTTAGCTCGATAGTGTTCAACTCGGCCCTCTTGTTCCAAGCACGAAAGGTCTGTTTCTTTTCTTACTTATTTGGAGAAGAGAGGGAAAAACAGTCTCTTGTGTAGAGGTGTAGGTCTAAATATCTCTGTGTGTGCTTAGTAGTAAAGGGGGTGAAAAAGATATCTTGCCAGCACACATTACAGGGGTTACAGCCAGGTAACTTCACGGTCCAGAGGATGGTGGAAAGGAAATGGCAATGTATGCTGGGTAGTAAGATAGTCTGGGGACGACCATCTGTGGGCATAGAAGAGGGGGAGAGAGCAGCACTAGCCCATTTGAGAGAAAGGCTGGGGGCTGCTATGGCAACTCACAGGAGTGTCTGGGAGCTACAACATGTAGCAATAATGTGATCTTATAGTACAACAAGCTGCGTGGGAGTAGAGGGAAATGGCACTGTATTATCACACCAGCACTGTGTTTGTGTACAGAGCCAAACACATACAGCTAGCACTAATAAGCTGACAAGCAGGGCTGCGAGGAAAAGGGGGGGGGTGTGAAACAGAAGTGCAGATAGGGGTATTCTTGTTCCATGACACTCCCCGTCTGGTATCTGTAGATACCACTATATAACAGGCTATGTGGAACATATGTGCAATGCAAACATAACATAACAATGCAAAGGTCCATATTCCCATAGCAAGGTGATACCGGCCGGTACCACTGGCATCAAAGTCCTTTGGCCAACCTTCCAGTAAGGGAAGCCAGGTGGATGCACAGCTCTTGGTTAGCTTGATGCACCACAATGTCTTTTGTAAGAGTCTCTGGCACTGTTTCCTTTTAGCCTTATGAGAAAACAGTCCTTTTGTCTCTGTAGTTTTATCCACAGAGTACATCCCCTTGTAAGTGTGCCAGTCGTGGTAGCTTGTCGCCCTATCACCTGGCGTTCGGCAGAAGGAGATGGCTTTTGGTTCCTTGCGGAAGCGGATCAACACTTCTGGAAGACTGGTTGTCGAATCTAGTCCAGTAAAGAGGGCGTCTCTCAGAGAGACTCCCTGAAGCTGAGTGCTGGGGTTGAACATTACCCGGATTTGATCGGGTTCCTGAGGGTGGTAGGCCCCAGGTGATTGGAGGTACCGACTGTCACGGTAGCTTGTGACAGGTTGTAATTTATATATATAATATATTATATATATATATACCTGGGTTTGAACTGGGACGAGACTTAGATACTGCTGCGACACACTTTATTCGAGCAAATACCCAGTATGTACCTGGCAGATACCTGGAATGCGCCGCTCCTCACCTCTGACAAGCCCCATTGCGTTTGCCTTCCCAGCCATGGTTAATGCCTGGCTGACGGGCGGCTGATCTGTTAAATGATAATGATTAGGATTTAATAGGCTGCAATGCTTCGCGTGTATACCAGATGGCATAAATTCATGAATTGTAATGCAGTATATATATATATATACTGTGCAGTATTGCAGCCAGCCGGAATAAAATGCTTCAATCCCTGCCTGGAAAATAACGCAATGCACTCGGGCAGAAAACAGTCACAAACCTCAATACACCCGAGTATACCCGAATTCGTGGGACTAGCCGAGCTCGAATAAAGTGTGTCGCCAGTGTATGATAAATATAATTTATTCCTTGATAAAGGTGAACACAGCAGATTATACAAATAACAACAAAATATAGACACTTACTTAAAGATTAGGACAGAAGGCCATCAGGACACAGACTTGGCCACTTCTCCCATATTTCAGTTGACATCACAGCAAAACAGGCAGGACACATGCATGCATGAAGATCATTTGCATGAAGAACAATGAACAACCATGAAGGACTTTGCATGAACAACATGGATAAAAGGGTGGCTCTGATTTATATATCATTTTAACCCTTGCATCCCAGCTTACGGCGCCGTGCCGTCTAGTAAAATCCCCTTTGAAGCTTTTGAAGCTCCCATTGAAGAGTGAATTACCACATTTACAAAAACATCCACTTCCCTTGGTCCCTAGGCCAAGCATAAACAATTAGCAATTTGGTCTTTGATGACCAGGCTTGTAAATTCTAGCCTTTCCTGCTCATCACAACAGGGGTTCCTCAGAACTCAACCAAAATTTCATATTTACTGCAAATCATTGCATAACTTCCGTTCCGTAATACACACAGTCAGGTGAGATATATTAATACAGTCCGTGACACCTGACGCTCGCAGAGATACCCAACATTACAGTGTAATATGAACATTAATAGAGATATTAATATCTGGCAGCCACTAAGGGCCAGATATTAAGTGTTTGTAACTGTTGGTGGCGGGAAAGTCCCACGAATACAAATATGTAGGTCTTAGCCTGTTCAGCCAAGGACATCTCATAGTATTCTTATATTTAATAAGGTTACTCATTTTGATATCCTGCTTGGGTAGCTCCACCCCTACCCCCATCAATAAAACCTTTTGAAGTAGGCTTGTAGCTTCTCGCATAACCAACTAGGTAATTACCTGTTGATCACTAGGTGTCACACCTCTCTGTTGATATATACTTCCAGTGAGGAAGCTTGCATATCAAACGTGAATAGACTCATATGAGGCACCATTTGGTTCCTCATGCATTACAAAAGGGCAGGCATTCTGCCTGTATATTTCAAAAACTGCAAAAAGTCACTTTATCAAAAATATATGTTCCTCTTATGACAAAGTTATATTTTTAATATGTGTGTACTTGGGGGGTGACCCGGAGGCTGTACCCCAAGGCTCAGGGTCCTGGCTTACTCCGTTACCAAATTACCAGTTTTCAGGTAACTGTTTATTCAGTACTGCATATAAGATTAACCCCTTAAGTCCCAGTGGGTGGGTTATGCAGACACTGACCCAGCAACAATACATTTTACACAGGGGAATAAGCATTTTCGTGTTATAACAAGGGTTAAATCACATTTCTGGACCTCAGCCCAGTTAACCCCTTGTCTCCCTGGCGAGGTTAGAGGGGGGCCCTTGGGGAGTAACCCCGTTAATCCCGGGCCAAACCCTCACTATCGTCACACCGACATTCTTCACCTTCCTCCATTAGAGGTACTGGCTTTGCGTGGCCGGTAAAGAATATCTTCTGGATGAAGGCCACAAAGTTGTTTTTGGTCTCTGGTTCCCTTTGTAGGTCGCAGAGGTGCGAAGTGAGCGTAGAGATGACAGGTTCTCTATTGTTCAGGAGGCGTCTTTTAGGTGAACAGAGTGGTAGCGGGTTCACCCAGCTGCCCAGTCTGTCTTTAACGAGCTCCTTGACTGTTAACCTCGGGAATCCTCTATCTTCCCTCAATGGTGTTTGTTTGCTGTCGTCCCTTGTTGTCTGGAACGCTGTGCACCGTAGGTCATTGGTGCATTTCTCTTGCATGAGAACATCTCCGCGTAGTTTGGTGAAACGCCTTTGTGTCTCTTTGTTGACTGACATCTGGAGGTTATTGTCTCCCCGGACGTAACGAAGAACAGTTTCTTTTGCCCTAGTAAAACCCTTTATGAAATGTCTCTGTGGCTGTCTCTTTTTAGATGTGTGAGAGGACAATCCTTTTGGCACTGTGGCTTCACCTGTGAGTGCAATCTTTTGCGGCTATGCCAGCCGTGGCAGTTGGTTGCTTTGTCGCTTGATACTCTGTGGAGAGGAACAACTGTACATCTTTGTCGTGCCACTGCTCGCGAGAGGACTGTTTGATCGTTCATTGACTTTTGGACGATCCCTTTGTCGGTCACCTTTGGGAGGTTACTTTCTTCATTCGGTGGAATCGACTCATCATCGTTAGCTGTCTGGACTGCTGAGCATCCCAGGCCATTGTCACATCCCCCTGATGTGAGGATGTTTTTGTTGATCTCACGGGTATGACCTTGTCCCTTCTCTTCACTTGGCCCTCCTATCACTTGGAGATGGCCAAGACATGATTCAGAGAGGGGTGTGTGTCCACATTCTGTGACCACCGTTCTGCGGGCGTCAACATAGTCTCGTCCGTGCTCTTTGTCGGTGCACGCGTTGCCCACTATCACCCATCCTAGGTCAAGTCTTTGTGCGTATGGCGCGTTGTAGGGTCCGTTATGCTGTTTACGGACTTTATGTACCCTCATGATGTCCCTGCCGAGCAGCAGCAAGATCTTGGCGCCTTGTTCTACCGGCAGGATGTAGTTGGCTATTCCCTTGAGGTGCGGGTAATGGCGTGCCATGTCTGGTGTGGGAATCTCGTCCCTGTTTGTGGCCATGTGGCTGCACTCGATGAGTGTGGGAAGGGGCATGTTCACTTTGCCGTCTATTGAGCATATGGTGTAGCCATTCACTCATCTCCCTGTGGTCTCAATTCGCCCTGCGCACGTTCTGAGGGTGTAAGGAGAAGCACCGTCTTGTATGTTAAACATATCGAAGAACTCTGACCTGACCAGCGATCGGTTGCTCTGGTCGTCGAGGATTGCGTACATCCGAATAGCCCTCTCAGGTTGTCCCTGGGGGTGCACTGCGACAAGGCATATTTTGGAGCAGGATATTTTGTCACCTTCCTTTCCGCAAACCTCAGTGCGCTGAGATGTGACGGATGTTGGCTCTCCTTCTCCTTCCTCCCCGCCATGCTCCGCTACGGGGGATGGGTTCTTGAGTTGGTGGAGTGTCAGCACCTCTGGGTGTAACGATGTCACGTGCTTGTCACTTTCGCACACTGTGCATTTGATCTCTTCTTTACAGTCCCTGGCTAGGTGAGTCGTGGAGCCGCAGCACCTGAAGCAAACTCTGAATTCTCCAAGTAAACTCTTGCGTTCCTCTAGGGACTTCATCCTGAACCCAAAGCACTTGTTGAGTGGGTGTGGTTTCTTGTGTATGGGACATTCCCTGTTTGGGTCCCTTGGTTTCTTGTCTCCGGCGACCGACTGATCGGGAGTAGTTTGGGTCGTGGGAGTCACGTCCGTCCTGCGGGTCGAGATGGGTGTTTGGGGGTTACCATATCTCGTCGCTGGTCTCTCGTTCCTCAGGCTGCTTGCACTGTGTGTGGTTTGCGCACCTAAGAAGAAGCTGGGGTCGTTCCTCGTCCTTGCTGCTTCGCGAATGAAGCTCAAGAAAACTGAGAATGGGGGGTAGACAACTTGCTTTTCCCTTTTGTATTTGGAGCCTTGTGAGATCCATTTTTCTTGGAGGTTGAAGGGTAGCTTCTCCAGGATGGGTCTCACTCCACGAGCTGAGTCTAGGACGTTGAGACCTATTAAGGAATGGTCTTTCCTTGCGAACTCCAGTTCTTGCAGCAGGTCTCCAAGATCTCGTAACTTCAAGTAGTGTTTAGTTGTGATCTTGGGGAAGCTGTCGACTCTTTTGAAGAGCGAATCCTCGACTGCTTCGGGGCTGCCATAGGACTCTTCTAGCCTTTCCCACACTAGGTCAAGACCTACTTGGGGTTGGTGCGCGTTTGCTGCCCGCAGTCTTTTTGCGTACTCTCTGGATTCGTTCCCCAGGAACTTGACTAACAGGTTGATCTCTTCCCTTGCTGAGAAGTCCAAGCTGTTGATTGCGTCTTTGAACGTGAACTTCCACGTCCGGTAGTTCTCAGGGCGGTCGTCGAAGCTGATGAGTCCTGTGTGCACCAGGTCACGCCGGATCATGTACTTGGCTATGTCTGTCAGACCTGAGGCATCGGCGTATTTGTCCCATTCTGAGATAGTTGCTGGGACGGTCTGTGCGGTCGCCTCTTCCTTGGTGTGGACGTGTGATGGCTGCTGGCTAGTGTGAGGGGCTGTTTTCTCCCACGTGGGTGTACCTGGATTGCGAGCCTGTTGTGCTGCATCCGTGTGCGCGCTGGCGTGTGGATCACTGTTGCGGCTGTGGCTATCCCAGGCAGCATGTGCCATTGATGGAGCAGCGTCTTCTCCTCGTGGTCCTATCAAGTCTTCGGTGTCTGTGATGTCACTCCCTCCGTGTTGAGATGGTGCGCTGGTGTTTACACTGAAGAGGCTCCTTATGTAGTCTTCAGTGCGTCGGACCGGATCCTCTGAGGCAATCCGTCTGTACGGTTGCTCCCCACCATCCTGTTGCGCGGCTGCTTCCAGGACTTCAGCTTGGGCTATGGCTATGGCGGTGGCATCCTTCTCTTGGTTAAGTGCCTCTAGATCCGCGTCCAATTCGGCCTTTCTACGCGCGGCGGCGGCATTGGCAGCGGCATTGGCAGCGGCATTGGCAGCGGCGGCGGTAGCAGCGGCGGCGTTCCGCTCTTCCTCTTCTATGCGCGCTCTTTCTGCCCGTACGGTTGCCTCTCTCCGACCATATTCGGCCCTGGCACGTGCGGCCTCCGCGGTGGCTCGCGCCTTGGTAGCGCTTGCGCTTGCGCTGGACGCGTTGGATTGTGCTGATCTTGCTGACCTTGATGAGTGTCTGGATGTGTTTGAGCGCTCAGATGCGGTCTCCAGGAGGAGCTCTTTTCTCTCGCTTTGGGCGTCTACGATGGCGGTTCGCACGCGGCTGTCTCGTGTCAAGTCAATATTGTGCTGTAAGTCCCTTTCTTGCAGGCTTTCACCGGTGTTAGCCCTGGCCAGGTAAGTGACGTATGCCTCTGACAGTCTTTGGTAGCGTGCGTGATCTATCTTTAATTGAGTTATTGCCTGCTCGAGCTGTTGTACAGAATTGCCAGCGCGGGCGACATTGCATACCCCAAGTGCGGTTGTTTCCCAGGCCAACTCTAATTTGGCGCGGTGTGCTTCAATGTCAGTCTCATATTTTTCGCTGGCCTTTTGTGTCAGTGTGACTGTCCGTTTGGGCCTTGCGCCTGCCTGCGCCTGTTGCAGTTGTGCAGCGTTCTCTGTGTCTGAGTGATCGCTTTCCTGCGTGATGTCTGGTGAGGCTGTAGGTGTGTGTAGGCCTTTTGCCAGTGTGTGTGGCGTGCGGTCTTTTACCTTGTCAGCGATGGGCGTCTGTCTCAGATGATGCCGAGCGGTGTCCTGCAGCGTGCAGCGTAGGGGTAGCTGTACTCACAATTGTCCGGTGGCTCTGACCCGTGTCCTGGCGGGTGTCCGGTAGCGTGGCCCTTGATGGCGCTAGCCGTGGGGACGTGCGCAGGGGTAGGTGAGATGGTGGCTCCTCACTATGGGGCTGTGCAGAGGGTGAACTCAGACAGAGAAAAGGGCAGTTAGGTTTTTTGTATAAGAAGCACTGTTTGTTGCAAAGCTGCTGTGCAGTGTAGGCTGCTGCTTGTCTGTTAAGGCTGCAGGCTGTGTGCAGTATGAGCTACTTGGTGCTTCCTTAGTTTGCAGGGACTGCCCTATTTTATCATGGAGTCTGGAGTAGCAGCTCCTGTAAGTGTCTGTAAGGCACACGATATCTTTTCACTATTCTGGAAGCCAGAGGGTCACGTGGTGATGACTTAGCTCAGATAGTGTCAACTCGGCCCTCTTTTCCAAGCACGACAAGGTCTGTTTCTTTTCTTACTTTATTTTGAAGAAAGCAGGGAAAAACAGTCTCTTGTGAAGAGGTGTAGGTCTAAATATCTATGTGTGTGCTTAGTAGTAAAGGGAGGTGAAAAGATAATCTTGCAGTACCATTACAGGGGTTACAGCAAGGTACTCACGAGTCCAGAGGAATGGTGGAAAGGAAATGGCAATGTAGGCTGGGTAGTAAGATAGTCTGGGGACAGACCATCTGTGGGCAGAGCAGAGGGGGAGAGAGCAGACTAGCCCATTTGAGAGAAAGGCTGGGGCTGCTATGGCAACTCACAGGAGTGTCTGGGGAGCTACAACATGTAGCAATAATGTTGCATCTTTAATACAACAAGCTGCTGGGAGTAGGGAAATGGCACTGTATTATCACACCAGCACTGTGTTTGTGTACAGAGCCAAACACATACAGCTAGCACTAATAAGCTGACAAGCAGGGCTGCGAGGAAAAGGGGGGGGGGAGGGTGAAACAGAAGTGCAGACAGGGGTATTCTTGTTCCATGACATCCCTAGCCAAAAAAAAAAATACCCCCACAAAAGTATACATTTTCTGAAAAAATTTACGGCACTATGTGACCTCATTTTTAAGCGCCGAGATGAAGGATGCGTGGTTGATCATGTACTTGTTCTCATATCACAGCTTTGCTGAACACTACAATCAGTGCCGTCTTCACGCATGGGCACTCTGGGCAGTTGCCCGGGGGCCCCACGAGCATAGGGGCCCCACGCTAACCTATGCATAGACCAGAATTTAACACTAATTTTCCGATCCCCCGCCTCAACATTCAAATCTCCCGCTAACTCGGTAGAAATTCCTGTGAGTGGTTGTGTAGGCAGGGCCCAGTGCAATGCTTTGCCCGGGGGCCTATAATGTTGTTAAGACGGCTGTAACAGGGGAGTAATCCCTGTTCAAGTAATGTGCCTTTAATCTAGCAGTGTGGTGGTTAACTGCTGGTAGTCAATTAATAAACACCACCTGCCTGATTTAGATTGCTTACAAAAGCCTGTCTTGTGAGACAGGAAGTGACTCCTTAGCTCACTTGTGAGCTGAACTTTGGAGACAGAGCAGTGGTTCTTGAGTCTCCCAGGAGAGACTGACCAAGAGAACACAGATCTCTGGAGCTGACCAATAGGACTTCTAAACCTGGATGCTGACATTTTCTGTGCATGCAGGAGAGCAGAGAAGCTTACTCTACAGCAGCTAACAGATAAGACTTTCATTCTTAAGAGACTTCTTATATCTGCTTATTACATGCTATGTGTTTGGGGCTGGGAGAAATGCTTAACTAAGGGAGATGTGAATTAATTGCATAGGATTTCACTAGAAATACTCCCAAGTGTTTGGATGATTTCCTGATGAAAAGGAAAATGCACAATAAAGCCTTAATATAATTTCACCTTATAAAAGTCTCCAATTGTGTACCTCTGTGAATGTCCGTCTACAACGGCCCTGACTACAATAGGCAGAATTTCAATGCAGTATAGTGATTTTATTCAAGCAATGCCTGTTTTTGAGAGATTGCTGCAGTGTTGAGATAGTTGCCACTCACATTTTATGACTGCAAGTAAAGGATAGTTGACTGACAGTGCTAAGATAAATATTGGGTCTACATTTGGGAATAATTATTGCTACCAGACCAGTAGCCATGTATCAATTAACCCTTTGAGTGCCGTAGGGGTTGTGGTGCCTGAGTGCCACAACCCCTCCAGCACAATGTGGTCCCGTGACTGCTTTCAATAGTGGTCATGTGACCGTAGTGGCCATTTTGAGAGGAAAAAACCAGTGATGGGGTGCGTCATTTCCTTACTGGTTACAACACATGCTGGGCTCCATGGGAACCCAAACCAACACCCTCCCCAGGCATGACAGTCACTACTTCATGGGGCCCCCAGAGAGTCAGTCCCAATGACATAGTGTCTATGTCCTGAGGCACCCAAAGGGTTAATAGAAATTGCAACATCTAAATGATCGATTTTATAAAGGCTGCATTATATGTAGGGATATGATTATATGCTTTTGGGTGTTTATTTTTGGGGGAAATCAGTGTGTATTATGTGTTTTATTTATTTTTAAATATTTTTCCATTTGCAAAATATCTGTATTTAAATAGTATAGAACAATTAAAAGACATTGCAAAACAGTATTATTCGGTGTCTAGCTTTTTTCCTTTTTTTTTTACCACACACACATGAAATAATATTGAACACATAACATTGAATACGTTTACGTTTTGCTTAGTTCATGTTTTTTACATTAAAACAAGGTGGTGGGTCCCAAAGTAGCTATGGAAAGAATGACGCACCACTGTTTTCTCATGTAATTACAGTAACTAAGCAGTATTACACCCAGGCACAACTTGTGTTTCCTGAAAGTGGACAATTAGAGGAATCCTGGGAAGTCACTTGAAACTGTCAAATGGTGACTATGCTGATTGTCCCTTTCTATAACAGATACTGTACAATGAACATTTTGTGACATGCTTTTATACTGATGTGGGGCGGAGGGGGGGGGGATGCATTTGGATGCCCCCCGCCAAGCATGCTTTTAACCATACATATATGGGGGTAACTTTAAATGACACAGGAAGTCATTCATGGCTGATTCCATATTTGTAGTAATAAAACTGTGACTATAGGGTCTCGTGAAATGGAAGTGTTGAAATAAATTGTGTATGCAACATGTGTTTTATAGTTACATAGCTACAGTACATAGTAGATGAGGTTGAAAAAAGACATATGTCCATTGAGTACAACCTATGTTAAAATTATGTTGACAGATACTTTATCCTATATTTGCATTTTGATCCAGAGAAAAGCAAACAAAAACCCCAGTGAAACATCATCCAATGCTGTCTCATAAGGGGAAAAATACATTTCTTACTGACTCCACATAATCAGATTTCTCCCTGACTCAACATCCTTCCCATGTTTACATTTTTGCAGTGGCGGATTTCTCATTAGGCCCGTTAGGTCCGGGCCTATGGCGGCGAAATCTGGGGGCAGCAAAAATGTCCGCCTCATATATATTTGCCACGCTCTCTGGCCTATCGGGCCTGATGGGAAGGCACTTACATGAGGCGGCCCGGCCTCCTTGCTGCCGCCCTCCTTCTCCTGCCCAATCGCAGCATCAAATGACGCCACGGACGTCACCAACGTGGCACGGCATCTCGTTACCATGGCAACGCGATGCCATGTGACGTCACATGGGTGACGCTGCGATATATTCAGGTATATTCCTGTATACCTTTCTAAAACATTTTTTTTTAAAGATATCTATTCTATCTGCCATCACAGGCTCCAGAGGTAATGAATTGAGCCAGAACCAACAAAACAAAAGCACTTATATCTAAACATAAACATGAAAAAAGAAATGGCACGCTAATACATCAAAGGAACATCAGCCTGGATGCTCCAGACAGTAGTGGTAACAATGCAGCAACAGAATCAAATGGTGCAGGCACTCAGCAAGACGTGAAAAACTCGTTTATTGGTGTATACAAGGGAGGATCAACGTCTCAATCCTTACGTGGACCCTAATTATGCTCTTTATCTTGAGAAAGATCCATGTAAGGTTCAAAACGCTGCTAAGAGTGTCAGCATCACATGGCACCATATTTATCAAGAAAAAAAACCCAGGGGTCAATTATCATAATCTTCTGGTCGCAAAACTGGTGCAAAAATGCCAGATTTTTTTTTTAAAGAAGAAACTATCACTGGTTTCAATGGGAATGTTTTTCCTAGATAAAGTTTGTGGGGGATTTTGCTCCCATCGTGCAGCCGGGGCACTTTAATAAATGAATCTCCAATGGTTTTTTAATGCGATGCCTTTTCCTTCATAAATCAATCCATGGGAGATTTTGATAAATACACCCCAATAACTTTACAGTGTAATAATATTCTTCTATTTAGGATAAGAAATCTCTAAAAGGATTATGTATCAAAGTCTTGTGGCTGTTAAATTTGGGCAAACGTAGAGGAAAAATCTGCACCAGATTTACTAAGGAAAAGGGATCCAATTAAAGGAAATGATTTTGTGCAGTGATACATTTTAGACTGTTTTTTCCTCCAACTTTACCCTGTTTTTGCAATGTGAAGAGTTTGATACATATCCCTGTAAGTGACCTTGTTTAGTCATCTTGGGCGATGTGTAGTGTGCAGAACAAAGACGGAAGGCAATCTATGGCCCAGTCCTTTGATTGAGCTATAAGAGGCCTGGCAGTTTAGCACTGGTTAGTGAATATAGATATTTGCCCGGGATTCATCAAGCCGCAATGCAGAGTTTTGCAAGTGTAATTCCAGGCAAGGCAGGTACTGTCAGATCGAGGTGTGATGCCCGGTATCACAGCTTAATGCAGGAGATCTCAACTCCAGTCGTCAGGCACCTCCAAGAGGTCAGATTTTCAGAATATCCCAACTGAAGCACAGGTGGCTCAATTAGTCTCTGCTTCAGCACAGGTGGCTCAAACAGTCTCTGCTTCAGCACAGGTGGCTCAATCAGTCCCAGCTTTCAGCACAGGTGGCTCAGTCTCTGCTTCAGCACAGGCGGCTCAATCAGTCCCTGCTTCAGCCACCCGTGCTGAAGCTGGGATATCCTGAAAACCTGACCTGTTTGTCTTGAGGACTGCAGCTGAGATACCTTGGCTTAAAGAATCCTGGACTTCGTCTCTGTTTTAAAGCAGAGTCTGCACAAAGTTGCATCTCAATTTAAAAAAAAAAAAAAAAAAAAAGAATGCTAGCAATTAAGCAAAAAGGCTGTAACTCTTCTTCAAATACATCCTGCTTATACAAAATGGGGGTTACGTTTTTGGTCACGTCAACATTTTGCCAAAATCACTTGACACTACTTATCTGTTAGGGGTTAATTCATTATGCTCCGAAACGGCCCAGCCCTTCAAAGCCCCTTTGACTTGGATGCGGGTTTCCAGGCGGCTTCATCTTTGGAGTATGTTAAATTGCCCTCTTAGGGCCTCATCCAGAGAGCAGCGCTATTTAAAATCTCGCCATTTTCCGGAGAAAATCGCGCAAAAAACAGCTGAAAATGGAGAGGTAGGAAAAACGCGCCATTTTTTTTTTCTATTTGAAAATCTCGCCGCGCGGCTGGCGAGAAACTACATCTCGCCAGTCTGAAAAATATCTGAATTCAGAAAGGCGCGCTCGCCATCTAGCAGCTGTTTTTGGCGCGATTTTCTTCAATTTTCTCCGCCAACTAAAGTTGGCAAGAAGCAGGAGCTCGCCGGCTATAGGGGGAAAAAAAAATGCGCGATTTTTTTTTTTCCCTTTCAGCTGCGCGCATCTCCTCATTTACAATTCTCCACATGCAGTAATGCTAAAAATAGCGGATTTCGCCCATTTCTGCATATGGAGAATAAAACTCTGCATTAAACCTACTTTTTATTCCCCTCTCCAATTTTAAATAGCGCTGCTTTCTGCATGAGGCCCTAAATGGCAGTGTTCAAGTACTGATTTCTCTCTGTTATGAGCGAGAGCTGTGAGTAACGTTCTTATAATGGGAACTAGATAGGAGGAGCCAGTGTACGAATATTATAATGATATGTATTACTTTTTTTATCATGTTTTTTTTTTCAATTTAAAAAAATTCTATTTTCATGCCTCGTTTAAATGACAATATCACAGCTGGTGTGAGAAAACTGCATTAAATGGCTGTTTCATTTTACAACCTACAATGACTTATCGTCACACCTGCAATGGACACATTGCACTGCATTGCAACTGCTCCCAGCAGTAATAGGGTTAAATAAAGATATGTAAAGTGTCAGGGGGTTAATATAAACTAAGAAGCATGGAAGGACATTTGGGATGTGAGAGCTAATTCAAATAATGCATTTAGCGGTGTCATGTGATCTGTCCCAACGGGGCCATACAGATGTAGTCTGTTTGTATCCGGGATTTACCTGACCCGAGCTTGTCCCTTGCGTGAGATTTCCCAAGACATATACGCGATTTATCCGCGATTTAACCTGGGTGAAGTGATAGCTGAAGGCGGGCAGAAATTCGATATGTGGCGCTATATGCAATACCAGCCAGAATCTCAAGTCGGTGATCGTGAGATATTGTGTCCCTTCCCGTCTAGCTGTAGGAAAACCTGTACTGCATGTTACATGAGGACAAGGGCGAGGCTGAGTGACACTCACTGTACTGCATGTTACATGCTGATAAGGGCTAGTTTGAATGTGTACTGCATGTTACATGCTGACAAGGGCTAGGTTGAGTGACACTTATGGTGACCAGATGTCCCTGTTTAGTTGGGACAGTCCCGTTTTTTTAATGCCTGTCCCGGCTGCCCGACATTCTTTAAAATGTCCCGTTTTTTTCTGGCTTTCCCGGTTTTGACCATCAGAGCAGGCGGGGACAGCAGAGAGCTGAGAATGCTGGGAGGAGAGCAGGGGGGCAGCAGAGAGCAGAGAATGCTGGGAGGGAGGAGAGCAAAGGCTTGGTCGGAGCTGCAGAGGGTGGGGGTGGGGTCTGAGAAGCAGAGGGTGGGGGGCGGGGTTAGCTGCAGAGGGTGGAGGCCGGTTAGCTTCAGAGGTTGGGGTTAGCTGCAGAGGGTGGGGGCGGGTTAGCTTCAGAGGGTGGGGGCGGGGTTAGCTGGCGAGAGTGGGAGTGGGGTTAGCTGCAGAGGGTGTGGCGGGGTTAGCTGCAGAGGGTGGGGGCGGGTTAGCTGCAGAGGGTGGGGGCGGGGTTAGCTGCAGAGGGTGGGGGCGGGGTTAGCTGCAGAGGGTGGGGGCGGGGTTAGCTGCAGAGGGTGGAGGCAGGGTTAGTGTCAGCGGAGCCCCAGCAGTGAGACAGTGAGAGCTTCCGGTGTCTGCTGCCAGGGCTCAAGATAGCTTTCCCCCCCTCATGTTCCACAGTGACAGGTAGGGTCCAGAACACACAAACCCTACACCCCTCTCCTCCATGGGGAGAGACACAAAGCATGGGGAGAGAGAGGGAGAGACACACACATCATGGGGAGAGAAAGACAGACACAGCATGGGGAGAGAGAGACAGACACACAGCATGGGGAGAGAGAGACACACAGCACAGGGAGAGAGACACACACACAGCATAGGGAGAGAGACACACACAGCATAGGGAGAGAGAGACACACACAGCATGGGGAGAGAGAGACACACACACAGCATGGGGATAGAGACATACACACAGCATGGGGAGAGAGACACACACAGCATGGGGGGAGAGACACACACACAGCATGGGGAGAGAGACACACACATAGCATGGGGAGAGAGACACACAGCATGGGGAGAGACACACACACAGCATAAGGAGAGGGAGACAGACACACCACATGGGGAGAGAGCAACACACACACAGCATGGGGAGACACACACAGAATCGGGAGTGAGAGACACACACACAGCATGGGGAGAGAGTGACACACAGCATGGGGAGATAGAGAGACAGACACAGCATGGGGAGAGAGACACACACACAGCGCATGGGGAGAGAGACAAACACAGCATGTGGAGAGAGACACACACAGCATGGGAGAGAGAGACAGACACACAGCATGGGGAGAGACACACACACACAGCATGAGGAGAGACACAGCATGGGGA